>CAUYON010057874.1:0-18296 GCA_963573935.1 Arctocebus calabarensis
CAGCTACTAGGGAGGCTGAGGCAAGAGAATCGCTTAAGCCCAAGAGCTGGAGGTTGCTGTGAGCAGTGTGACGCCACGGCACTCTACCCAGGGCGATAAAGTGAGACTCTGTCTCTACAAAAAAAAAATAAAATAAATAAATAAAAAAAAAGAAATGCTGGTTCATTACTATCTCTAATTTTTAGTAAAGTTCATCAGGTAATAGAAGTGCTTTGCTCTTTATCCAACAAGATTAAACAAATGAGTTATTAATAATTATGTAGACTGACATACAAGCAATGAGAAATATACGAAATTTGAACTAGTGATTCTTAATGCTTTTTTGTGATGTAATTTCAATGAGTCAGTTAAAACGACAGATTTATCATTTTAAAATATGCCCTATTATATTTACATATTTATAAGTTGTCTTGAAATTCTAATTTCAAGCTACCTCTGATGCCTACCTATAGAACATATTAACAAATAATTCTACATCCACTGTAGGCCTCATTATTAAGATGGAAACCAAGGTTTAACCTTCTTCTCATTCTTATAATTGTTCACTTTGAAATGAGATCCAATCAATCATCTGCTATACTCATAAGAGTACTATGAAAAATGTTAACGATCATAAAATGCTTAGACTTTTATGTTTAAGAAACTCTTAAAGTTCTTTAAGAAATGAGAAAGTATAATTCTAACCTTTCAAGTAGCTGTTTAGATTCTTTATTCTCTGTAGTCCACTATGGTTCGTCTGTTTCAGTAATTGAATTCTACTTGGAAAACAAACAAAATTTTTTCAAACCTTACCACACGTAGATTCATAGCAATTTAGTAAGACTTCATTTTTAAAAGATAAATACTCAGTGTCATTATCTAGTTTTCTTTAGTCTAATTTTCTTTAGGTTTTTGGTAAGTTTTTATCCCTTAGAATAAAGTCATTCAACAACTTCCAACCATTTTAGTAACCTGTTTCTACTGTTACTTTCCTAATTGAAAAAATAAACAAAAATTCCTAAGAGTAATTGTATGTAAATTCACACAGTGGCACTATTAAGGAGATAGCATATATACCTGGGGTTCTGCAGAATATATTCTAAAGGGACTTTTCAATAAATAAAACACTATTTGTAATATCATGCCTCATTCAGATAAAAGTATTTCATTGTTAAGAGTTGATGAATTCCTTTATGCTAAACTTGTGCTGTTATATCTTGGTCATTTGAAACTTTTTCTGTGCCTCGAGTGAGAGAACTGTGAGAGTAATGGTGTTATTAAACTCATAGAATTGCTATACTCTATAAACAAAAAGTGTGTACATGTTTGTATCATTTAATAATTATTATATAGTCTTATCTTAAACCTTTGCAGAATAGGTGTTAATGACCGTTTTGTATGACTTATTGTAAACATGATTATTTTAAAATTAAGTTCATTGAAATCACCTGGAATTGATCTGCCTAAACATTCTCCCCCAAAATACTAATGTTTCAACATTCCTCTGACACAAAACTGCATACTAATGAAGAGTATTAAAAAAATGCCAGGAAATAATTAAAACAATTCCTAAAGATGGCACAGTTTTTCCTAAAGTTTGTATTTAAGAAAATTTATAAAGTATGAGGTTTACTGATGATTTCTGCTCATGTTATTATTTATTGCCAAAATGATATAAAGCCTTCTATATTCTAGACACTGTTCTGAGCACAAATGAACATAGGAATAGGTGAAATAATGTCTAAGCCCTTGTGAACTTATGTACCAAATGACTCCATGTCATGTGTGATAAATGTTATGAAGAAAAATAAAAATGACACACAGAAAGTGGCATGCTTTTTTACATATGGTTTTCAGAAAATCTTTTCTGTAAGGAAAAATTTGAACAGAGACATTAAGAAATTATAGGAGAGGGTGGACCCTGTGGCTCAAAGGAGTAAGTCGCCAGCCCTATATGCCGGAGGTGACGGGTTCAAACCCAGCCCTGACCAAAAAAGCAAAAAAAAAGGCAAAAAAAAAAAGAAAGAAAGAAAAAGGAAAAGAAATTAAAGGAGAAATAGTTTGGAAGAATGTTGTTGTCATAAGAGAAAGTCTTCACAAAATGTGCTTCGAGAATGACCACAGCACTGTGCATGTAACAAGGAGACATTAGGAGTCTCACAGGTGCACACATATGTCTATTAAACAGTGATGAATACATCAGTGACAAAAACCTAGTAAACTCAGAATTCTTAGTAAGGGATGATTTTATCTTGCATCTGATTTGGTCATTTTTAAAAATGTTACCTTCAAGTGATTATACAAAATTTTCAAAATAATATTTTCAATGCTCTTCCCTAAATAAACAAAACTCACAACCTATGCAATAAACATCCTGTGTATCACTTTGCTAAGATCAAATATTTGATGTTGTTTCTTCTTAAATTTATTTCATGATATTTAGAGGGTACAAATATTTTTGTTACATGAATGAATTGTACAGCAGGGCTTTTAGTATACCTGTCACCAGAATAATATGTATCCACTGCACCCAATAGAGAATTTTTGTACCCTGACTGCCCACGCACCCACCCACCCTTTTTTAATGTGTATTGTCCATTATATCACCTTGTATGGTCATATATGCTATAATTTAGCTCCCACTTATAAATGATAAAATGTCGTATCTTTTTTTCCATTTCTAAAATGCTTCACATAGGATAATGGTCTCTAGTTGCATTCAAGTTACTGCAAAATATATTTTTCATGCTTTTGTATGGTATGAAAAAATACTTGGTACTATTAGTAGTATTGGATGAGAAATATATATGTATATAACTTTTTGCTTTTTAATTTTTTTTTGTATATGACTTTTTCCTTATCTACTAATCAGATAGTGGGCAACTAGGCTGATTCCATGTCTTTGAATTTGTGAATGATGTTGCGGTAAACATTCAGATGCATACATGTTTTTGATTGACTGACTGCTTTTCCTTTGATTGTATACTCAGGAGTGGGATTTACTTGATCAAAAGGTGGATACACTTTTAGTTCTTTCTGGAATCTTTTTTCTTTAGCAGTTGTACTAGTTTGCATTCCTACCAGCTGTGTATATGCATTCACTTCTCGTCACATCCACACCAGTATCTATTGTTTTGTTTTCTTTTCATTATTTACAAAGAAAGCTTTCATTTGCCATCATCCAACTCATTTTTCCTTTTCTTGACAGGAGTAAGGTGGCATCTTAACCTAGCTTTAATTTGCATTGCTTCGATAATTAGTAACATTGACCATATTTGCATGTGTGTTTTGGCCATTTGTGTATCTTCTTTCAAGAAAAATCTATTTGTGTCTTTTGGCCATTTTTTAATGTTTGTTTTTTTTTCTTGCTGATTTGCTTGAGTTTCTTGTAGGTTATGAAGCTAGTCCTTTGTACAATGTATAGTTTGCAATTTTTTTCCCATTTTATAGGCTGTTTATTTAATCTGTTGATTATTTTCTTCCTGTACAGAAAATTTTTAGTTGAATTGAGTCCCATTTCTTTATTTTTTTTCTTGCTATATTTGTCTTTACTGTCTTAGTCATACATTCTTTGCCAAGGCCAATGACCAGAAGATTTTTTTCTCATGTGTTTTTTATTATTATTTTTTAGAAATGTTATGATTCCAAGTCTTACATTTACATCTTTAAACTATACCTTGAGTTAATTTTTGTATATGGTGAGAGTTTGTCATACAGTTTCAATTTTCTACATATTTCATACCAACACATAGAATTTAATCAAAAAATTATAATGTAAACTTACCTTGTCACAACATAAATATATGGAGCTTAATTAAATACTCCTTAACTGCATCCAAATGGTTACATTATTTATTTATTTATTTATTTATTTTGTAATTTTTGGCTGGGGCCAGTGTAAGGGTTAATAACAGTACTAAAGGACACAAGCACTGTGGACACCAACCTGAACAGGATGTAGCTAACTTCCTTAAGCAATATTTGCTTAAGCCAGTGTACCGGAGGTGCTCACCCACCCACATCTGTAGGAAGCAAGTCAATTTCACCCACCCACAACCTTAGCTACATTAAGCAAAGCAGTTAAGCAAAACAAGAACAGGAAACCGGAACTCAAGCACTATATAAGTAACCCAGTTTCATTTAATAAACGAGCCTAGAGCATTGCGCTCTTTGCTTCAGCTCTTTCTCTCTATCTTTGTGTGCGTGTGTTTCTTCATATCTCATGGGCTTGTGGGGAGCTAACACTCCTCTCCCAATCCACCTTGATAAGGGCAAATTAATCCAAGACATTTCCTCGCATACCCTTTCCCCATCTTGTAAGATTATTGCCTTCTCAGTTGGTATTGTGGTAACTATAGCCCTAATTCTCCTCTTACTTAAACTACTGTAGATCTCTATCTCTTTTCATATGCCAAACTCCTCAAACCGCCGCCCTTCCCGCTGGATGGGGTGGGCGACAAGCCAGGTTTGAACTCACCACCTCTGGTATATGGAGTTGGCGCCCTACTCCTTGAGCCACAGGCACTGCCCAGTGGTTACATTATTTATATGTGTGTGTACAACATACATTTAAGATATGTCTGGGTCTGCCATGTATCTCCTTATATTAGTATTATCCCTCAAAGCAATGTAATTTTATTATCAGATCATCTGTTAATATAATTAATTGCATAAAATACAGAAAAAGAATTATAATCTTATTAGATAATATACTCATCTATAACAGAATAAGTTGTAGGTACTACTAAATAGATTTTTAAACATTTTACATCGGCATGTAATGTATCTTACAAAAAATCGGTCAGTGGAGAAAATGTTAGCTGCACTTCCTTTAGAAGTATGTATGAAAAAATAATGACTACTATAAAACGTTTTATTCAAAAGTATAAAATAGTCCAAAAGGAGTGCAAGAAAAAGAAAAAAAATTTTAAACATGGAGTAATTAAAGGGAAAATTAATTTAAAACATATTTTGCTTTAAATCAGCAGTTTTCTCTTGTTGTAAATTTTAAAATATATGTGTAAATTAGCCTGAATATAAAGACTTAAGGAAATATGAAACAGTATGAAAATAAAAAGTATTTTTAACAAGAAAAATAAAAATAAAAGTAATAAACAAAATCATTGTGTTGGCAAATGTTAAATTGCACACAAATAACTCCTGGGGACTCTAAAGATAGTACTGAAAGAAGAGAATGAACATTTTGAGATACAGCCAGGCACATGGCACTTACCTTGGGAACGCACCTTGCACTGTGCTTTTTGTTGTTGACTTGGTACCAACATCCCTTTACGGAACCTGGGAACTACATTTCCCATAGTATCTTTAAGTGACTAGTAAAGTTCAACAAGGAGAAGACTTGTAGACTTAGAAGCTGAAGTGATGTGGGTGTCCATGTTTTCAGATTCCCATGACATCAGTTTGGAATGACCACACAGGACCCCCAGCACCCAGCCTGCCTGGTCATTCCTACGACTGGCAGCACGTCCACCTCTCCTTCACCCAGTGCCACAGGCTAATTTTGCTCATGAGATTTTCCACTGATAATTTGATTTCAGGTTTTCCCACACTGCTTCTCTGCTTCCTAAATTAAATTCCACTCAGAAATCACTTGCAGTGATTCTTCCTTTCTGGTTATTATACACACATACATCGCAAAAGTATAAACAAATGGACTAGAAAAATAATTTAGCAGCGAAAAGGGCAAAAGCAATAAAAGCAGGATCAAAAAGAGATGCAAAGCAAACTCTAGTTATGTTGCTTTCATTCTATTTATTACATGAAAGTATACCAATAAATTTGAAAGCTAGATTACACATGCAGTGAGTTGTGGCTATAGTTCCACCATGTAGGAAGCTGAGACAGGAGGAGCACTGGAACCTAGGAGTTGAAGGTTATACTACCCAAAGATCACTATCCCCTCACCTAAAGCAATTAAAAGAGTTGGTTGACCTTTATCATTCCAGACCTCTCAAGTTGTCTAGAATCACTCAAAGTTTCCAATAACTTAAGCATTACACCATATTGCAGCTTCTAGAAAGAAGAAAGAATAATTTTACTTCATGAACTGAATTTTGAAAGCAATGAAACCCTTGGAAGGCAAATCTTCCAGTTAAAAAGTAAGAACTAAGTTATTTACTTCTTTAAAACAACATGATTAAAAACAATCATGAGAGAGCTGAAACTGTTTAGAAATACTTTTCTAAACTGAGGGAAAAAATTAAGTTTTTAGTAAATGAGATCAGATACCCACATGAATAGAAGAAAAGAGAAGAGAGTTCTGCACAAAATGTAAAGCTATTTTTCAACATCTTCAAAGTATGACATTGGAATTTTAATGGGATTGCATTAAATCTGTAGATTGCTGTGGGTAGAATAGACATTTTAACAATGTTGATTCTTCCGAGCCATGAATATGATATGTTCTTCCATCTGTTAACAGCCTCTGCTATTTCTTTTCTCAGGGTTTCACAATTCTCTCTGTAGAGATCATTTACATCCCTTGTTTATTAAATATATTCAATGTATTCAATTTTCATTGATGCTACTGTGAAGGGTACTATACATTTTTTTATTTGCTTCTCAGCTTGACTATTGTTTGTATATATGAAAGGTACTGATTTTTGTACATTGATTTTATATCCTGATAATTGCTGTATTTTTTCAACTCATGGTTAAATCATTGGAGTTTCCTAAGTATTCAATCATGTCATCAGTAAAGAGCAATATGTTGATTTCCTCTGTCCCAATTTGGATACCCTGATATCTTTCTCTTACCTGAGTCCATTGGCTAGAACTTCCAGAACTATTTTGAGTAGTAATGGCAATAGTGGATATTCTTGTCTGGTTCCAGTTCTAAGCAGGAATGCCTTCGGTTTTTCTCCATTCAGTATGATGTTGGTTGTTAGTTTGTTGTAGATATCTTGTATCAGTTTAAGAAATGTCCCATGTATGCCAATTTTCTTAAGCATTCTTATCAAAAAAGAATGAGGAATGTTGTCAGATCCTTTTACTATATCTATTGAGAGGACCATATGGTCTTTGTTTTACTCCTGTATATGTGGTGAATTATGTTTATCGATTTGTGCATGTTGAACCAGCCTTGCGTCCCTAGGATGAAGTTCGTCTGGTTATAGTGAATTATTTTTTGAAGTGTGATTGAATTCTGTTTGTCAAGATTTTGAGTGTTTTGTATCAATATTCATTAATGCTATTGGTTCATAGTATTCTTTTTTTGTTGCGTCCTTTCCTGGTTTGGGTACCAGAATGATATTTGTTCTCTAGGAGTTGGGAAGTGTTTCTCCTTGTCAATGATTTGGAATAGAGACTGTAACTTGAGTACATGCTCTTCTTTGAAGGTTTGGTAGAATTCTGGTGTGAATCTGTCTGGTATGAGGCTTTCTTTTCTTTGCAAAAATTTTTAAGTGATCAAAACAGCATGGTATTGGCACAAATATAGAGATATAGATCTTTGGAATAGGATCAGCCTCATTTTGTCATCCAATCTTTGACAAAGCAAAAAATAAAAACATACCCTGGGGAAAAGAATCTCTATTGAATAGATGGGGATGGGAGAACTGGTAGCCACTGAAATTTGAACTGCACCTCTCACCGCTAAAAAAAATTAACTCAGAGTAGATAAAATATATAAATCTAATGCAAAACTATAAAAACCCTAGAAAAAAGTGAAGGCAAAACTCTTAATCTTATCACCCTAAGGAAAGAATCTATAAAGAAAATCCCACTGGAAAACACACAAAATAAATAAATAAACTAATTAATTAATAAGATATTGTTTAAAAGTCTCTGAATCACTAAGGACATTATTCAGAACGGAAGAAGATAATTGCTTGCTATGAATCTGACAAAGGACTAATAACAAGAAACCACAAGGAATTTAAGCAAGTCAATAAGAAAAAAGCAAACAAACCCATTAAAAACTGGGAAAGACACATAAATAGAGACAAAGAAGATTAAGATAAAACAAGGAGGAGGAGGGGGAAAAAGAAGATAAAAGAGTAGGAGGTGGAAATAAAGGAGGAGGAAGAAGAGGAGAAGTAACAAAAGATTGTGTTGGTGGTGGTGCTATTGGTGATAACTGTGAACCAGTGTATTATTTCATAAAATGATTAATTTATCAGATTTCATACTTTGCAAAAATTAAAACAAGCAAACAAACAATGTAAGCTTTTCCCTTCAGACTGTTAAATTTTGAATTACTTTGGTAAATATAAAAGTTCAAAATATATGTCTACATTAGAGGATTCTGTCCTGTGCCTTTAGCCTTTAGCCTGGTTTTCTCTCTCTCTCTCTCTCTCTCTCTCTCTTCCCTTCCCTTCCTTTCTTGCTCTTTTTATTTACTTGTGAGAAGACCTCAAACCTCAGATGAGACTGCAGAGATCAATATGTTAATTTTCTTCCTACTTTTGAGTTTTAGCTTAGGCCTAACCTTTTTTAATTCAGCTTTGCTGTCAACTTAATCAGCAGTTAACCAAGTATAAAGCTAATGTCTCATGCACAATTCTACAATGACATCCAAGGTCCTTGTCTCCAGACATATACATCTTATGGAATACCCCTTGTCCCTTAGAATGTAAAGAGAACCTGTGAGTACAATGGGCTACCATTCCCAAGATTACATTGTACTACATAACTGCTATGGAGTAAATATTTTCATTCCCTCAAAATTCATGTTTTTAATTCCTAACCCTAATTTGATTGTATTTGGAGGTAAGGCCTTTGGGAGTAATTATGCTTAAGGTCATAAGCATGCTGGAAGCCTCCAATGTGGGATTAGTGTTCTTATAAGAAGAGGAAAGAACTCAAGCTCTCTCCAGTCAGGAATCTGTCCTTCTCCAAGCTCCCAAGTTAATAGTGCTTTGTTCTTGGATTTCTCAGTACACAGAGCTATAAGAAATAGTTGTTTAACCCACACAGTGTATAGCAGCCCAAACAGACTAATACAATGATAAAAGATATTTTACTTATTTAATTAAGGTCTGTAATCAATTGTCCTTGATTTAACCAAATGGGGAATTATCATTGATGAGCTTGACCTAATCTTGTGTACTTTTTAAAGCAGAGGCAAAACAGTAGCAGACGCTTGACTGGCCAAAAAAAAAAAAGTGAACAATCTTCTGGTCATGAACTGCTTGTGAGATAGGCCATGTGGGGTGACCCTAAGTGTAGCTTGGAATAGCTGATGCCAACTAGAGGCTCACAGCCAGTAAGAAAATGATCTGAGGGCAGCATGGTGATGGTTCAAGTTAGTCACGTAAATAATTGAAGAAAATAAGAGCAAGTAAAGTTTTAGCAAGAGAGAAAAGCTTATTCTAATGACTTGGACAGCAACCTGGGCCCTGACAGAAAACACAGGA
Organism: Arctocebus calabarensis; assembly: GCA_963573935.1. Lineage (NCBI taxonomy): Eukaryota > Metazoa > Chordata > Mammalia > Primates > Lorisidae > Arctocebus > Arctocebus calabarensis. The sequence continues at coordinate 9,357 of CAUYON010057874.1, forward strand.
AGTACATTTTAAACTCAGTTTTTGTCGGCATTTCTTGGAAATTCTCTACAGTTTTGAACAATTCCATTTCTAGAACATTCCCATAATAATTCATATCTATCTGCATTAGAAATTCCTAGGGACCTTAATTAGTACCCAAACCAGCCAACTCCCCAACACAACCATCTGCAAGGTCTTACATCTGTGAGGTCTTAATTAGTGATCAGCCCCATTCCCACAATAGCCCAGATGAGACTGACTGAGCCAGTCCACAATAGTCCAAGTACATTCTCCATCCACCCTGCTCATGTCTAATTAGCTGCCTGATCTAATAATAGGAACTTCATTTCTATAACCAAGAATCTAACTGAGCAAGAGAGAAGACCTCAAACCTCAGATGAGACTGCAGAGATCAATATGTTAATTTTCCGGTAGTGAGGTCCTTAACAGGGAGCCCAACCATAAGCACAGGTCCTTGAACCACAGAAATGTGAGATGTGTGTAACCTCTTCAGTATAACTCAGAAGTCAAGTCCTACTTCTGGTAGTTAGTATGGAATTTCATCACTCTTAATAATTTAAACTAAATTTTATTTTTTGTATTTTTTTGTTCTTTTTGTTAAGAAAATTTGATTGTATTTTCTAGGACCTGCCTCAAAGGTTCTGTTTATGCTTTTTTTAAAGGTTATATGATAAAATTTAAAATGCTAACCACCCCAACTCTCACATCCTGTAGAGAGCAGGTGAGTGTTTCATAAGAAAAGCTTAGGTAAAGGGTCTATAGGTCCTAAAGCCATATTTTATTTTATTTTATTTTTATTTTTATTAAATCATAATTGTGTACATTAGTGCAATCATGGGCACAATGTGCTGACTTCATATACAATCTGAAATATTTTCATTGAACTGTTTAACATAGACTTCATGGCATTTTCTTAATCACTGTATGAAGACATTTGTATTCTGCATTTAGTAAGATTCACCTGTACCCTTCTAAGATTCATCATAGGTGTGATCCTACCAATTACCCTCCTTCCACCTATCCTCCTCCCTCCTTTCCCCTGCCTTGTCCTTTTCCCCATACTCTTGTGCAATAATTGGGTTTTAGCCTTCATATGAAACTTTTAAATTAGCTTCATAGTAGGACTGAGTACATTGGATACTTTTTCTTCCATTTGTGAGATACTTTGCTAACAAGAATATGTTCCAGCTCCATCCATGTAAATTTGAAAGAGTAAAGTCTCCATCTTTCTTTAAGGCTGCATAATATTCCATGGTATACATGTACCACAATTTATTAATCCATTTGTGGGTCGATGGGCACTCGGGCTTCTTCCACGACTTAGCAATTATGAATTGGGCTGCAATAAACATTCTGGTACAGATATCTTTATTATGATGTGATTTTTGGTCTTCTGAATATATACCTTTGATAAGAATTATAGGATCACATGGCAGGTCTATTTTTAGATCTCTGATTATTCTCCAAACATCCTTCCAAAAGGAACATATTAGTTTGCATTCCCACCATCAATGAAGAAGTATTCTCTTTTCTTCACATCCACACCAGCATCTCTGGTTTTGGGATTTTGTTATGTGGCTAATCTTACTGGAGTTAGATGATATCTCAAAGTAGTTACAATTTGCATTTCTCTGAATATTAAGGATGATGAGCATTTTTTCATGTGTCTGTAGGCAGTGCACCTGTCTTCCTTAGAGAAGTTTCTCTTCAAGTCCTTTGCACCCTGAGATGGGATTACTTGTCCTTTTGTTGCTAATACGTTTGAGTTCTCTGTGGATTCTGGTTATTAAACTTTTGTCGGAGGCATACCTATAAATATTTTCTCCCATTCTGAGGGCTGTCTGCCTGCTACATTTACTGTGTTCTTAGCAGTGCACAAGCTTTTCAGTTTGATCAGGTTCCAGTAGTGTATTTTTGATACTGCTTCAATTGCCTGGGGAGTCCTCCTCATAAAAAATTCACCCAGGCTGATTCTTTCAAGAGTTTTTCCTGTACTTTCTTCTAGTATTTTTATAGTTTCATGTCATAAGTTTAAATCTTTGATCCAGTGAGAGTCTATCTTGGTTAACGGTGAAAGGTATGGGTCCAGTTTCAGTCTTCTGAAGGTGGCCAGCCAGTTCACTCAGCACCATTTGTTAAATAGGGAGTCTTTTCCCCACTGAATATTTTTAATTGGCTTGTCAAAGATCAAATAGTGGTAAGTAGCTAGCTTCATCTCTTGGTTCTCTATTCAGTTCCATACATCTTTCTCTCTCTGTTTTTGTGCCAGTATACTATTTTGATCACTATCAATTTATAGGAGAGTCTCAGGTCTGGTAGCATGATTCCTCCTGCTCTGTTTTTATTTCTGAGTAATGTCTTCGCTATTTGAGTTTTTTTCTGATTCCATATAAAACGAATTATTTTTTCAAGGTCTTTAAAATATGACAATGGAGGTTTAATAGGAATTGCATTAAAATTGTCTATTGCTTTGGGTAGTATGGACATTTTAACGATGTTGATTCTTCCCAGCCATGAGCATGGTATGTTTTTCCATTCGTTAACATGCTCAGCTATTTCTTTTCTTAGAGTTTCATAGTTCTTCTTATAAAGATCGTTCATGTCTTTTGTTAGATAAATTCCCAAATATTTCATCTTCTTTGGTACTACTGTGAAATGGATAGAGTCCTTGACTGTTTTTTTGGCTTGACTATTATTGGTGTATATAAAGGCTACAGATTTATCAGTGTTGATTTTGTAGCCTGAGACACCGCTATATTCCTTGATCACTTCTAAAAGTTTCATAGTAGAATCCCTGGGTTTTTCCAGATATACAATCATATCATTTGCAAAGAGTGAAAGTTTAATCTCTTCTGTTCCTATGTGGATATCTTGATCACCTTTTCTTCCCTAATTGCAATGGCTAGAACTTCCATTGCAATGTTGAAGAGCAATGGAGACAATGGGCAACCTTGCCTGGTTCCAGATCTAAGTAGAAATGATTTCAATTTAACTACACTCAATATGATATTTGCTGTGGGTTTGCTGTAGATGGCCTCTATTAGTTTGAGAAATGTCAAACTATACCAATTTTCGTAAGTGTTCTAATGATGAAGGGCTGCTGGATATTATCAAAAGCATTTTCTGCATCAATTGAGAGAATCATATGGTGTTTATTTTTAATTTGGTTATGTGCTGAAGTACATTTATAGATTTACGTATATTGAACCAGTCTTGAGATCCTGGGATAAAGCCCACGTGGTCGTGGTGCATAATTTGTTTGATGAGTTGCTGGATTCTGTTTGTTAGGATCTTATTGAATATTTTTGCATCAATATTCATTAGTGATGTTGGTCTATAGTTTTCTTTTCTTGTTGGATCTTTTCCTGGTTTAGGGAACAAGGTGATATTCGCTTCAGAGAATGTGGTAGGTAGTATTCCATAAAGTTTGACTAATTTAAGTACTATTTCTTCTTTAAAGGTTTGGTAGAAATCTGATGTAAAGCCATCTGGTCCTGGACTTTTCTTTTTAGGGAGATTTTTTATAGATGATACTATTTCGTAACTTGATATAGGCCAGTTCAATGTTTCCACTACGTTTTGACTAAGTCTTTGTAGGTGGCGTGCTTCCAAGTATTGGTCAATTTCCTTCAGATTTTTATATTTCTGAGAGTAAAGTTTCTGGTAATATTCGTTAAGGAGTTTTTGAATTTCTGAGGAGTCTGGTGTTATTTCATCTTTACCATTTCTGATTGATGAAATTAGAGATTTTATTCTTTTTTCCTGATTAGAGTAGCCAAAGGTTTATCTATTTTATTGACCTTTTCAAAGAACCAACGTTTTTATTTATTGATCTGTTGTATAATTCTTTTGTTTTCAAATTCATTTAATTATGCCCTGATTTTGGTTATTTCTTTTCTTCTGCTGGGTTTGGGGTTGGAATGTTCTTCCCTTTCCAGTTGCTTGAGGTGTCCTATTAAGTTGTAAACTTCTTCTCTTTCCATTTTCTTGAGGAAGACTTGTAGGGCTATAAATTTCCCTCTTAGGACTGCCTTTGCAGTATCCCAGAGGTTCTGATAATTTGTGCCTTCATTGTCATTTTGTTCCAAAAATTTGGTAATTTCCTTATTAATCTCATTTATGACCCATCTATCATTCAGCATAGGGTTATTTAGCTTCCATGTTTTTGTATGAGTATGCAGATTCCTGTTATTGTTGAGTTCAAATTTTATTCCATGGTGGTCCAAGAAGATGCAAGGAATAATTTCTATTCTTTTAAATTTGCTGAGGTTAGACTTGTGGCCTAACATATGATCACTTTTGGAGTATATTCCATGGGCTGATGAGAAGAATGTGTATTCAATTTTATCAGGATGAAATGTTCTATAGATGTCTGTTAAATCCAGGTGTTGAATGATTGAATTTAAATCTAAAATTTCTTTATTTGGCTTCTTATTGGAAGATCTGTCCAACACTGCTGAAGGAGTATTAAAATCTCCAACTACAGCTTGGCGCCTGTGGCTCAACGGGCTAAGGCGCCAGCCACGTACACCTGAGCTGGCGGGTTTGAATCCAGCCCAGGCCCGCCAAACAACAAAGACAGATGCAACCAAAAAATGGCCGGGCATTGTGGCAGGCGCTTGTAGTCCCAGCTACTTGGGAGGCAGAAGCAGGAGACTCACTTGAGCCCAGGAATTTGAGGTTGCTGTGAGCTGTGATGCCAGAGCACTCTACCCAGGGTGACAGCTAGAGGCTCTGTCTCAAAAAAAAAAAAAAAAAAATTCCAACTACTATGGAGCTGGAGGAAATCAAGTTACTCATGTCTATTAGATTTTTTCTTATAAATTGAGGTGCATTCTGGTTGGGTGCATAAATATTAATAATTGAAATCTCTTCATATTGAGTATTACCTTTAACAAATATGAAATATTCATCATTATTTTTCCTTCTTTTGGTTGGTTTAAAGCCTATTGTATCTGTGAATAAGATTGCAACACCTGCTTTTTTCTGCTTGCCATTTGCCTGCAATACAGACGACCATCCCTTCACCTTGAGTCTATATTTATCTCTTAAGGTCAGATGAGATTCTTGCATGCATCAGCTATCTGGCCTAAATTTTTGTATCCAGTCAGCCAACCTATGCCTCTTTAGAGGACAATTTAAACCATTCACATTAATTGAAAATATTAGTAAATCTTTAGAAAGTCTAGTGGACATTTTTAATCCTTTCATCACTGTGGAAGTTGGAATTTGATAAAAGGTTTCTGTTTGAGTTAACTTTTGTGATGAAGGAATACACTGGTCATTATGGAGGATAGGTCTGAGAATATCCTGGAGAGCTGGTTTAGTTACAGCTAATTTTTTCAATATGTGGATGTCATTAAAATATTTACTTTCTCCATCATAAATGAAACTCAGTTTAGCTGGATACAGGATCCTGGGTTGAAAGTTATTTTGTTTTAGGAAATAAAAAGTCAATGACCATTCTCTTCAAGCTTAAAAGGTTTGATCAGAGAGATCTGCAGTTATTTTAATATTCTTGCTCTTGTAGGTAATGGATTTCTTACGTCTGGTTGCTTTCAGAATTTTCTCCTTTGTATTAACTTTAGAGAAGTTAATTATGATGTGCCTGGGGGATGTCTTTTTTGGGTTGAGTCATGCTGGGATTCTGAAACTGTCTGCTATCTGAATTTCAGAATCCCTTGGCATGTCTGGAAAGTTCTCTTTCATAATCTCATAAAGAAGAGACTGTGCCTTGTGGTGACACTTTATCATTTTCAGGTATCCAAATAAGGCGAATATTGGTTTTCTTCAAGTTATACCAGAGATGTCTGAGAGAATGATCCAATTTACCTTCCATTTCTCTTCCTCTTTGTAGGTTTGGGAGCGTTTGAAAGCTTTGTCTTCAATGTCAGAAATCCTTTCTTCTGCTTGCTCCATCTGTTGCTGAGGGATTCTACTGTGTTTCTCAGATCTCTGAAGGCTGCAACTTCTTGTCTCAATGTGTCAAAATCTTTGGTCATTTGGTCTTTGAAATCCTTGACTTCTTGAGACAATTTTTGAAATGATCCCAGAATTTCTCATTCCAACTTCTCTTCTACCTTATATATCTTGTTTGCAATCCAAATTCTGAATTCGATTTCTGACATCTCAGCCATCTGTTTATGCATAGAATTGTCGTTTGTGTCTGACAAATTGTTCCTTGGGAGGGTTGATCTCGCCTGGTTTTTCATGTTTCTAGATCTTTTCTGCTGATTCTGCCCCATGATTATTTTGCCCTATTTGGCTGGTTGAGTAAATAAGGATAAGTTGGATTGGGGGTTCTAGAAGTAGTGACTGATCAGTCCTTTGCCTGAAAACTGGGACTGGTGTTTGTATCTTTTCCCCTAGAGTTTTGCCATGGACCCGTACGGTGCTACTGCCTGCAAAACTAGGGATCTTCTTTGTGTGGTGGGGTTAAGTGGCTCTGTCTTATTTTCAGCTGGTCTCTGTCTTACCCTAGAGAATCAGTTACTCTGGGTTGAAGTCTGAGATGTGGAGAAATACCAGCAGTTAAGTCACCGTTTCCCCCCCAGGCAGCAATTGGAAAAGTAAAATTAAACCTTCCCACTACCATACATCCAGAGTACCACTTTGAAAAGTCCTTGGGTGATTGGCCCAGTTGAAGAGGCCCCAATCAATTGTCCCATCCAACACCTGCCTCAATTGGAAGAGTTGAAAAGTTTCTGGCAAGTAGATACCAGGGGTCTGCTGGCAGCTCTCGTATAACTCATTCTGGTGCTCTGTGAGCTCAGGAGGGCCCCCCAGCAAGTAAATTAGTCTGGGAAGGTTGATGCCTCCTTCCCCACCTTGCCCTTCTGTAATACCCAGTCACCAATGGCCCCTCAGAGCTGTGATCCACTTCCCTCCAATGAGCAGATGCTCCAGATGTTTGGGCCTGCCTGGGTTACAGGGGGGTCTGTGACTCAGCAAGCCCACCACTCTCTGTCACTATTTGTCAGGGGGAGGTGAGGCCTAAGAACCTGGGTACTTGATAAGGGCTGGGGCGATTCACTCAGTTCCAACACTGTCCCTGATTGGTGTTGCTGATAGAACAAAACAAGTTCTCAGAATTTGTTTCTGTCCCAGCTATTTTCCCCTGTGGATCAGATAATGGGCTGCAAATAGAGCTGACCCAGTCTGTGAGTTCCAGCCCTTTATCTCAGCTTTCATCCCCTGAGGGCCAGGTGTGTCTATAGCTGAGTAAAGCAGTCTCTGTCCTGGGAATAGGCTGTTTCAGTTCATTTATTCCAATCCCCGCACTCTTCCCCAGCCAGTACTGCCTCAGGCATACCTTTCACTCCCGAGGCCTGTGCCTCTGCTGCAGATCCGCTCTGCTGGTGGCTACTACTGGAGAAGCCATGTGGCTTCCCCTGGCCACCCAGAGAGACTGGGAGTCTCTCCTCAAAACATCTCCAGTGCCATTGTTCCCACCACTGTGGCTGCTGCTCTGTGTCTAAGGGGACCACCTCTCCAGCTCAGCTTTCTCTCGGCTTACTTTCCTCTCACCTCTCCCGAGCCAGAAAATCAGCACAGATCAGCAATAGTCTGTACCCTGTTCAAAGTCCCCCCTTGAGAAAATGTCCAAGAATCTGGGGGACATACCTCCATACCTCGGATGAAAGTGGAGGGGAGTGCCAGGAGTTCAACCTTGCAGGTAGAGAAAATATACAGTTTTATTCAGTTTTATGCCTGGCAGCAGAGTGCAGTGGCCCCCTAGTAGGGGAAGGAGGTCCGGTTTTTTAAAGGGTCTCTCTCATGGGGAAGAGTGGGAGGACATCTGAACTCTGCTCGCTTGTTTGTATGGAGGTATGGAGTATACTGTGAGCCATTCTCATGGGGGAGGGGACTCCTGTCTACTTGGTGATATGTTCTGTGCATTTTGTTTGTGTCCTTGGAGTTGTAGTTCACCCCTTCAGGGTTGGGGTACATTCTTCAACCTTCTATTTTGGCTCAGATCCAAACCAATGGATTTCTTGATAAATTTCTGTCCTTTAACTCTCCTTCTGGACAGAAGCCTCTGTGGAAAGCTGGCTACAGATCGCCATCTTGGATCCTCCCCCTCAAACTAATTTTTAAACAGTAGTTTTACAAACTAATATTACCTTTAGAAACTAATATTTAAGTATATGTGAACCATTTATTAATATTCTTACTCATGGCAAGCTAATTTCTATCATATATAGTCACATAATTATCTTCTATAGGTCGCCAGCCAGTTCACCCAGCACCATTTGTTAAATAGGGAATCTGTACCCCACTGAATGTTCTTAATTGGCTTGTCAAAGATCAAATAGCGGTAAGTAGCTGGGTTCATCTCTTGGTTCTCTATTCCGTTCCATACATCTGTCTCTCTGTTTTTGTGCCAGTACCATGCTGTTTTGATCACTATCGATTTATAGTACAATCTCAGGTCTGGTAGCGTGATTCCTCCTGCTCTGTTTTTTATTTTTTTTGTTTTTTTTTTAATAATTTTATTGAATCATAATTATGTACATTGGTGCAATCACAGGGCACGATTCATATACATTCAGAAATATTTTGATCATGCTGTTACAGATATCCTTCATGGCATTTCCTTGATCACTATAAAGACATTAATACTCTACCTTTAATAAGTTTCGCCAGTACCCTGCTAAGATGCACCGTAGGTGTGTTCCCACTAATTGCCCTCCCTCTACCCATCCTCCCCCCACCCCTCCCCTCCCTTTCCCTGTTTTTATTTCTAAGTAATGTCTTGGCTATTCGAGGTTTTTTCTGATTCCATATAAAACGAAGTATTATTTTTTCGAGGTCTTTAAAATATGACACTGGAACTTTAATAGGAATTGCATTAAAATTGTATATTGCTTTGGGCAATATGGACATTTTAACAATGTTGATTCTTCCCAGCCATGAGCATGGTATATTTTTCCATTTGTT
>CAUYON010057877.1:0-43560 GCA_963573935.1 Arctocebus calabarensis
CCAATCAACAATGATGGCTGCAACCAAAAAAGCTGGGCGTTGTGGCGGGCGCCTGTAGTAATAGCTACTTGGGAGGCAGAGGCAAGAGACTCGCTTGAGCCTAGGAATTGGAGGTTGCTGTGAGCTGTGATGCCACAGCACCCTATGCAGGGTGACAGCTTGAGACTCTGTCTCAAAAAAAAAAAATCATCATCATACTTTTAAGATTTGAAAAAAATAATTCCTCATTTTGTATAGAACCAGAAGAAACTCTGTACAGCCAAGGCAGTTCTTAGTAATAAAAACAAAGCCAGGGATAACACCTTATCAGACTTTCAGCTATGCTACAAGGCCATCATAATCAAAGCAGCATGGTATTGGCACAAAAATAGAGACAGTGACATTTGGAACCAAATAGAAAACCATGAGATGAAACTAACATCTTACAGCTATCCGACCTTTGATAAATCAAACAAGACCATAGACTGGGGAAAAGAATCCCAATTCAATGAATGGTGTTGGGAGAACTGGATAACCACAGTTAAAGACTGAAACTCCACCTGCATCTCTCATTACTTATAAAAATTGATTCAAGATGGATAAAAGATTTAAGTCCAAGGCATGAAACAATAAAAATCCTCAAAGAAAGTGTAGGGAAAACACTGGAAAATAACTGCCTGCGGGAAGGTTTTATGAATATTTCCATTGCAATTGCAACAACAGCAAAAATCAACAAATGGGACTTAATTAAACTGAAACTCTTCTGTACAGCTAAGGAAACAATAATCAAAGCAAATAGACAACCTTCAGAATAGGAAAAGATATTTGCATGTTATGAATTGGACAAAAGTTTGATAACTAGGATCTATAGACAACTCAAATTATTCAATACCCAATAATCCCATATATCACTGGGCAAGAGACATGAATAGAACCTTTTATAAAGAAGACAGATGAATGTCTAACAAACATATGAAAAAATGCTCATTGTCCCTCATCATCAGAGAAATGCAAATCAAAACTACCCTGAGATTATCACCTAACCCCAGTGAGAATGGCTCACATTGCAAAGTCTCGAAGCTGCAGATGCTGGTATGGATGTGGGGAGAAGGAAACACTTTTACATTGCTTGTGGGACTGCAAATTACTACAGCCTTTTTGGAAGTAGGAGAATAGTCAAAAAACTCAAATTAGGCCTCCCATTTGACCTTACAATCCCATTACTAGGCATCTATCCAGAAGGAAAAAAATTCTTTTATCATAAGAATATTTGCAATAGACTATTATCATAACTCAATTTACAATCACCAAAATGTGGAAACAGCCTAATAGATAGAGAAAACCCAAGAATGATTGACAAGCTGTGGTATATGTATACCTTGGAAAACTATTCAGCCCTTAAAAAAAATGGATACTTTACATCTTCTGTATTAACCTGGATGGAGGTGGAACACATTCTTCTTAGCAAAGCATCACAAAAATGGAGAAGTAAAAATACAAAATAATAGAGATGTAAGAATCCAAAGGACTCAATTCTAATATGATGATAGTAGATGAGCTAATACAAGGGGGGGGTAGAAGAATGAACAAGTGGGGAGAGGGAGAAAGAAGGGGGGAAATGAAGTCATGATGTATGGCATACCTCTTGTGGATGGGACACAATTATAAGAGGGACTTTATCTAACAAATACAATCAGTGTAACCTAGTTCTTTGTACCCTCAATGAATCTCAAACAATAAAATAAAAATAAAATGAAAAGACAAGCTTCAGTCTTTGATAAAAGACTTAAATATATATATATTTATAAAATAAAGGACTTTTATCCAGAATATATTACAACTCAACAGTAAAAAAGCAACTCAATTTTTTAAAATAGGGAAATATTTTAACAGACATTTCATCAAGGAAAAGATAGCAGATAAGCAGATAAACATATGCTCAATCTGAACTTTTTAGGGAAATTTAAATTATAATTGTAAGTAAATATCAGAACTCTATAGAAAGACTGAGATTTCAAAAGATTGACAATATCAAGTGTTGGTTAAATGTGAACACTCTCATACACTGTTGCTGGAAATGTAAAATGGTACAGCCATGTTGGAAGAACTGTTTGACAGTTTCAAATTAAGTTAAATGTATTTAACTCACTGTAAAACTGAGGAATCTCACTCTTCGATAGTTTCTCAAAAGAAATGAAATCATGTATTTCCACAAAAACCTGTGCACAGACAGTGTATTAGTCTGCTGAGGTTGCCATAACAAAATACCACATACTGGGCAGGTTAAAAAATAGAAATTTATTCCCCACAGTTCTGTAGGTGCTGGCAATGTATGTTTTATTCTGAGGCCTCCTTTCTTGGCCTGTAATGAGCACCTTCTCAACTTGTGCTCACATGATGAAGAGAGACAAAGGATGGAAACAATGTGGTGTCTTTTCTTATAAAGACGCTAATCCCATTGTGGTGGCCCCATACACATGGCCCAATTTCAATTAACTCCTGAAGGCCCCATTCCCAAGCACCATCCCAGTGGGAATTAAGGTTTCAGAATAAATTTTGAAGGACATAAACACTCAGTCCACAGCAGATATATATAGTAATTCTATTTAAAATAGCCCCAAATGAAAACAACTAAAAATCATTAACTAATGCATAAAAAAAAATTTTTTTTAGTATGTCCATACAATGGAAAACTGCTTGGCAATAAAAACAAGTAAATTAATCATGCAAAATCATGAAAGAATCTCAAGAAAGAAGCTAGACGCAAATGGCAATATACTATGTGATTATATTTGCATAGCATTCTGGAAAAGGAAAAACTATATTCAGGAATGAGATTAGTGGTTGCTAGGAGACAGGTGTGGAAGCAAAGGATTGATTTCTCCGGGGCACAAAGAAACTTTGGGGGTAAGGAAAATATTCTATTTTTTACTATGTTCATGATAGAGCATACATGATTGTATAATGATTTCATGATTTGTGAAAATCCATTAAACTGTACACTTAAATATAGATTTTACTGTTCATAAAGTATACTTCAATAAACCTTGCTTAAATTTGAAAAAAAAAAAAAAAAGACAGAGAGTAAGAACATGAAAGATTGGGAAGAGCTACAAGAAGCCTACATGTCAACCTCATGGCCCTAACCCATACCAGAAACTCAGGTTTTGTGGTCTCGTTCGTTAGAGGATCTCTGGCTCATTCAACATGCATTTGCCTTGAGTGTGGAATTGCAGTCACATATATGAACAGCCTACTCTCTTTTCTCAAGATGCCTCATGCCCAGTGGAGTAGAATTTCTACATCACTGTATCTACCATTTGCACCAAAGTATGGAATTTGAGGCCCAAAGTAAAATGCTTGTCTAGTATTTCACCATCCAATGTTTCCTTCGCCATATTTCGGATAGGGAAAAATAGTGTTTCCTTCCTCATATTGTGTATAAGGAAAATTAACTAGAATTTAATATTCGTTAAATATTACAAATAGAATTATACCCCCCCAAGTTTGTATATTGAATCCGTTACCCCCAAAGTGATAATATTTAGAAATGGGGCCTTTGGGAAGTAATTAAAGTCATAATTACCCGCCCTGAGGGTGGGTCTATGATGAAACTGGTGTTCTTTTGGAGAAAGACACTGCCTACATTACTTCGTTCTGTCTCTCTCTTTGCCATGTGAGCAATGAGTGAGCAGAGGCCTCAGAGTGACACCTACCTTACTGGCACCTTTATCTGGGACTTCTCAGCTTCCAGAACTGTGAAAAATAAATTTCTGTTGTGCTTCCAAGCCACTCAGTCTTTGCTTGTCATGGCAACCCAAGCAGACTGATAAAAGGACCCTTTTACTTTCAGAGTTTCAATTAACTCTAAGAAGCCTTGGAGGGCATTATAATGATTAAACACCCTGACTCAATGCCAGATCTTCTGTAATGGACATTAAACTATGCTAAACAAATATATTTGGTTTGGGCTGCTTTCTTTTCAAAATAGCAGGCTAAAGTAATAAAAATCAGAAGTCATCAATTTCTGAATATATTTGATGCAAGGATGCCGGGCAGGAGAAAGAGAACTGGTGAGGTAAAGGGAAAGAGGAAGCGATTTTATTATGTATACCACATACAGCAGCTTGATACTTAGGAAAAATCAGGGGCTTTGGGAAAATGCAGACCTAGATTCAAACCCTAGCCCCTCTCTCTTATAAGCCTTGGGCAAGTTATCTAAACTCTGAATTTCAACTGCCTCCTCAGTAAAATTGAGATAACAAGCAATTCCTACCTGGGGGTTGTTGGGAGCATTAAATTAGATAATATACACACAAAAGACCTTGTATGCAATAGCTATTCAACAAATATAAGTTGTTCCTGCCTATATCTCCAAAGCTGATCCATAAAAAATAGTTCCTTGAGATATAATTAAAAAGTCAAATGAACTCTGGAATCCATGCTTACATGGCCTCTTTCGGGTAATATTTAAAACAAGTGAATTCTCTTGAGGCTTAAAATGAAGGCACTGTTCCTGTTATACTGTGTGCAAATAAAAAAAAAATTTGGTAGAAATAACTATAGCTAACTGGTTTGGTTTAAATAGACTAATGCCTAATGAGAGCAGGACAAGTCTCCCTATCAGAAAAGTGAAGAAGAGTTGTAGGTGATGTGGTAATAGGAGAACCTTATCAAAGTACTTTACATACCATCACCCTATTCTTTATATTTTCCCTCTAGACTTATGATACTGATTATAAAATTTAAAATAGGAGAAAGTAGGGAAATCTAGAGCCTACTGAGATATCCCCAAAAGCAGAAATTTGTTTTTGAAACAGCTAATTTATATCCAGGAATAGGAAGTAATACTACATAATCCCCATGCATATAATCTCAGCCAAATTCAGATTATTCTTAATAGAGCCTGCACAGAATATATAATTCATAATTATCCAGTGTCTATGTAGTTTCAACTAATAGCACAAAGAAACTTCGAATACTTTTCTAACTCTGGACTTCAAGAGTCCAAAGACCATCGCATTGGAATTCACTCTCTCTGTGAATGGTCAGCGCTGACCTCTAGTGGCAAGCAGAGGTCACTCACAGCTTTGTCTTCAGTGACCCCAGAGAAGGGTCCCAGGCCAGGAGAGAGGTTTCCTAAGAACACAATTTGGTTGCCGGCAGCCCTGCAACCAAATACGATGGGATCATACTTACATCTTCATTTGTATTCAGTTATTTACTTATTGATTATCATGAACACTTTTCCCAGTTCCTAATGGAAATTTGAAAGGGGTGGTTTGTTGAGCTTGATAGAAATACTGTAAAGAACTGAGAATAATGATTCTGACCTCTCTAAGATTTAGAATCTGGACATATCACCTCTGAAGCCTACCACATATACAAATTACACAGCAGAGACTCAATGATCATACATACGATACACTTGTTCATTCTCTTTACAACATTCCACAGGGCATTTGTAAAGACATTATTCAGTCAGATAAAAACAGGCTGGACACGTTGCTATGCAGAAAAACAAGTAACCTTATGGGAAGGTACAAATGAAACAAACGACAGTCTCTATTCTTTGGTATAATGAGAATTAACAGGGGAAAGAGAAGTCATGTTTAATTTATTTTTCTGCCTCTTTTCAAGAAATCAAACACACAAGCAATTCTACATTTTTAAAAATTGGAGGAAGTAGAGAGAAAGCAGAACAATGATATCTGTCTAGCAAGGACCATAAATTTTAGGCTTTAATTTCTTTATGGGGGAAATAGTAGAAGTGATTCTAAATTATGTATTCCAATTCTAATTCTACCATTTTTTTAAAAGAGAGGAATATAATGGGCCCAGAAACATGATTTTTTACTTTCCTGATGTTCCAAATCAGTAAGCAGAAGACTGCAGTTCAAAGTCCCACATCCCTGGTTGCTCCGTCACACGGTATGGTCTACATTAAGATCTAAGCTTCAGACTGGCGCCTGTAGCCTGGCTAAGGCTCCAGACACATAGACCAGAGCTGGCGGGTTCAAATCCAGCCTGGGCCTGCCAAACAATGACAACTACCACCAAACAATAGCTGGGTGTTGTGGAAGGTGCCTATAGTCCCAGCTACTGGGGAGGCTGAGGCAAGAGAATCGCTGAAGCCCAAGAGTTGGAGGCTGCTATGAGCTGGGATGCCATAGCACTCTACCTAGGGTGACAGGTTGAGACTCTGTCTCAAAAAAAAAAGAAAGAAAAGAACTAAGCTTCTGTTCAATTTGAAAGAAATCTGGAATGTAGAGTAGGCTATTTTAAAGAAAATTGTTTCTCCTCTAGCTACACTTGGAAATAAGCTCATTGAGTGAAATATACTTTTACCACTACCCAACAAAAACTGATAAAGAAAGGAAGATTATATGGGATAATTTGTGCTTGCTGCTTTTATTTAGTCTTCTGTGGAAATTTCAATTGGTATAATGAGAATTAACAGGGATTTTAATTATTTTATGTATCAAATATGGAAAATAAATCTCATTTAAAGTATAATATTTTCTCTGGCCTATCTCTCCTGAACTTAAGCATCAGCCAAACTCCCATTATTTCTAATAAACACTTACCTGTTTGTTCCTCTCTTCCTCATTAATATTACTTGTTTCTCTGCCAACAAAGCCAATTGGGCTGATCAGTACTGTGTTCCTAAGACATGTAAAAGTGAGGGGGGAAATAAGAGTGGAAATCTGTGGAAAAATCCTTTTTCTTTAATATGTCCACCTAAGGTTTCAGATTGTTTGGACAAGTTTCAAATAAACATCCTTCTTCTTAGTGTAGTTATGCATAGTTTTTAGCCTCCCGAGGGGAAAAATGAACTGGTAAAATTGTTATTTTTCGGCTAAATTATAATTTGTTAATCCCTTAAGGCCATCTGACAGCCTCCATGGCTATTCTGACAGATTTCAATATAAATAAAGAATGTTTTAAATACAATTGAAAAAATTTTATTGGGGAAAAGTAAAGGCACAGAATAGAGGTATGGCTCATGTGACACTTCGATTTCATGAAGTGGGAATAAAATGCTTTATATTATGTTAACCCTGTTGTTAAACCTCAATTTAGGGATCAAATGACTGTTTATTATGAGTAATCAACAGGCATCATATAGAAACAAAGGAACTGTTAGTTTTTAAAGAGTTAGGAAATTGTAAATACTATTCTAATTAAATAACATATACACTATCATATACACACAATACAAAAGCTCTATTGAACATAGTTTATTCATTTTTGATGACTGAATGTCCATTATCATGGGACATGCACTCAAATGTTGGTTAAAAAATTTTAAATATTGGACAAATAACTATCAGACTTGGTAAGTTTTGACCATCAGATCCCACTGGGCAGAGACTTTCCCTTCTAATTCTATCACTTCCAAGTAGTGCAAGATGGAGCAGTATGTCAAACTTGGCTTTGCAAGAGAGCCTGAAACTACCCAGAAACTTCGTGAATGGAATGTTCATATTTTTTACCATGAGGATTTCCCATTTTTTGACAATCATCTTACTCCTAGAAATCTATCCTAAAAACATGATGTAGCATACAAACATAAGAATATACTTAAAGATCACCATTTCAGCATTATTCATTAACAAAATGACCCAAATAAATGAAACTAAATATTCAGCAGATGAAATAGTTAAATACAATAGAATATAGCCATATGACGGACTCTCCTATGGCCATTATAAGTTATATTCACTAAATCTAAAAAACAAGGGGAAAGACTTATAATAAAATGTAAAATAAAAAAGGAAAAGTCTATATATACATATAAATCTAATTTAGTTTATGAAAATATCCACAAAAATGTCAGCAAGATATATAATGACATATTAACCTCATTTTAACTGGGTAGTAGATTATCAATTTTTTTTTGTTTGTTTTTTATTAAATCATAGCTGTGTAAATTAGTGTAATCATGGGGTACAATGTGCTGGCTTCATATACAATCTGAAACATTTTCATCACACTGTTTAACATAGCCTACATGGCACTTCCCTAGTTATTGTATGAAGACATTTGTATTCTGCATTTAGTAAGTTTCATCTGTACCCTTATAAGATGCACTGTAGATGTGATCCCACCAATTACCCTCCCTTCACCTATCCTCCCCCCTCCCCTCCCCTCCTGTGCCCCTTTCCCCATATTCTTGTGCTATAATTGGGTTATAGCCTAGAACATATTCTTCTTAGTAGATTATCAATTTTAACTTTTGTCTTTAGAAGGCTATTTTTCCAAGATGTTTTCAGGCAGAAAAACAATAAATGCTATTTATTACATTTTTTTCCATAACTAAATCACTATACTCCTTATTTTTTTCTATGGAAATTGCAAGCATATTTCATTCCTTTCATTTTTTCTCTCTCTCAGCATGTATCTCATGCCAGACTGCACTGGCACACAAAAAGATAAAAGCTTTAGTGTACATAATTCTTTATAGTTTTTACATTCCTTTCATTTCATATTGACCTTAATAACGATTCCAAGAGGAGGCAAGTATAGGTACTTATAAACTTCTTTAAATTTTTGTTCTCTTATTAGTATAGGCATTGTAACATTTTGGTGTCAGTACAAATGTTATTAAAATAGATAGGCGGTGCCTATGGCTCAGTGAGTAGGGCGCCGGCCCCATATACCAAGGGTAGTGGGTTAAAACCCGGCCCTGGCCGAACTGCAACAAAAATATAGCCGGGCATTGTGGCAGGCGCCTGTAGTCCCAGCTACTCGGGAGGCTGAGACAAGAGAATCACCTAAGCCCAGGAGCTGGAGGTTGCTGTGAGCCATGAAGCCATGGCACTCTACCAAGGGCAACAAAGTGAGACTCTGTTTCTAAAAAAACAAGCAAAAAAACAAAAAAACAAAACAATCAAAAAAAAGAATTAAACACTAAGACAATAATAAGTTTATGTGCTAATTACTCCACTTAGATGAGTTAGATCCCAACTCAAATATTACCTGTTCAGCTCGGCTTCCAACTCCCTGCCCAAACCAATTTTCACCCTACTTTGTCTCTGTAACACTTAACACCACCTTTAATATTTTGCTTATGCATCTGTAACTTCTCTAATGCTGATGTCTCTATCTATCAGCACTCCCAAGAAGGCAACTCTGCAGAAGTAAGAAATGGAGATATTTATAATTATTTTGTAGGGTTATCACAAACATCAGATTAGATAACATGCTAAAAAAAATCACTCATCTTAAATGTCACTTTGTTATTCCCTTGTTTACTTGTTACAGCATTTGGGAGTCCTGGAAAAGTTTCTTCCATGTCATGATAATGTTACCAGAATTATATCCCAAAAGCTTCCTAGAAATTATTTTCAAAAAGGCAAAGTCACGTTCTATGTAACAATAAGTATAGCTAATGAATAGCTCAATTATAATAAAACTACAAGGCATGTCCATGAACAATGACAGCAATCAGTACTGGCTGTAACTATAGAGACCAAGTGACCTTTGAAGTAAAACAAAAATCAAATAAGCTCTTCTAGATAGCTGAGGCCATCCTTGATAAAACTCTCTAAATTCTGAGAGGAAAAAAAACACAAGGTGTCAAATAATCAACAATCCTTTTAATATAGACTTACCTGTCCTCACAGTATGCTAGGTGATACACGGATAAATGGAACAACTATACAGCCTAACTCATGTATTTCTTTCATTGCCTCAAAAGAATACTTAACTCCCAAAGAAAACAAAAACCACGTTTTGACATGGTTAATTTATAGAACCCAAAAAGATTTATAATTTTATAAATCAAAATGTTGTCATATTTTACAGCCCCAGAGTGGCGAAAGAAATTACCCAAAGACACACAGCTATTTAGTAGCTCAGTCATATATACCATTTAATCGGCCAAATTCAAATGCCATTAACTGAGTGTTTGAAGGCCTTTGGCTTTGTGTGAACATTGTGGCTTGGGTGCATGCTAGGAACCTGGGAATATACTTCACTGAGAGGTGCATAGGGAGTTAGTTGAATGAATGAAATTTCCAGCTGCCTTTGACTTACCCTAACTTGAGCATACAGGTAATATGACCATAGTACATTTTCTTTTTTTTTTTTACAAACTGTGCCTGAAGGCTTACTCTATCTACTAACTTCAGTACAGACTTGCATTTTTTTATCTTAAATGTTTTACACAAAATAACATGAATATCTCATGATCCCCTGCCCTTTCTAACTCACTAAAATGCCTTTAATGCAAATCCACTCTGTAAAGGTAGAAATCTTTTCACTTTGGCCTAAATTTTAAGCTGGTTGTATATAATCTGACTTGAGTTTATGACTTTCTTCTAAGTTACCTTTGAACTCTATTTCTCTCTGATAGATTATTTTAATTCCAAATGAATCTTTTCAAAAAACCTGATATTTTTGGTATGCATAACTACATGGTTACGGACAAAATAGAAAAACATATGAAAGGTTTGGTACCCAATTGGAGAAAGTAAATTCTTTTCAGTACAAGAAGAAACATTCTAGATTACATATTAACACCCGATTTTGACATTAAACACCATGTGCTATTATGTAAAACAATAAAATAAAAGCAAAATTTCAGGATCTTTTATAATTTGATTTCTTGTTGTATAGGTATAATATTATAGGTTATAGCTTTTTTGTAGGCAATGTGTGTGGAAATCAAACATCCAGAAATCCTCAATGCTACATATATATATGTATATATAATATTGTATATATAATATATAGTATATTGTATATATATTGCTTACAGTATTAAGCAATGAAATTTGATGACTAACACAAAAATAAAACTTGATTATTATTTCAGTGTTGGCATTTCTACTGAACTCTCATTATATTATTAGGTAAGCTAAACTCTATAAAATAAATATTAATCCTTTGTTAGTCAGACTATTTAATTAAGCCAGAACATTATATGCCCTAGCCATATGGATACATAAATTACTGAAATAAAAAACAAACAAGAAATAAACCAAAAGTTTGTTCTTTCATTTCTGACAAAAGGGTAAGTTTTTAATTTCATTCAAGCTAATCATTATTCTGGAGTCCCGATTACGTGTTCAGCATTACTCTGGGAATAAATAATAATGACTGAAAGCAACTCTTGGATTACTACTTTGTGGGGAGAGACTAAGCTATTTGGCATTTGTTGAAAAATTTAGAGTCATCTTGTTCATATCAGTCAATATTTCCTCAGGCAAAAAGTCTTACAACCTTTATTTGAATCAATTAGAAGTGAAATTTACAGTTGTGAGACCTTTACAAAATTTCTTTAGTACACTAGCAATAAATAAATCAGTAGGCATTCTGATTTTATTTGTACTGTGAGGTAATTGTTTCCAATTACAAAACATTAAAAGACAGAATTTTATTAGTTTGTCCTACTTCTACCTTCAGTAGTAAAGGATCCTGAAAAACTAAGATGGCCCATTGCTGTCAGTAAAGACCCTCAGACCACACCACTGGAAACTGATCTCAAAGAAGCAACCACTGTTCTCCAGTCACTCCATTTCCTTTTCCCTGTGGATAACCTACTGTCAACAATTAGTAATAGCATCTTAAAGCTGCACTGAACCTTGGCCCAAATTTTGCACTTCACCTTGCATATCCTTTTGTTCACATCTTCTTAGGAGTTTTATTCCTTTACATATAGAGACTATGTGTACTTATCTATGTATTTCTTTAAAGCCTAAATCAGTGTTTTGCATGTAGAAGATATTCAATAAATACTTTGTAAACTTAAAAAATAAACTAGTTTTTACTGCATCAAAATATTAAACAATATTAATAATAATGCCATGAAAGTAACATTTGTCAAATAAGAGTATGACTATTATAGAATGCTTTGACTCTGAGGCTCAGTATGAAGTCATCAGTTAACTTCTTATTTTTGATCCAAAGTCTCAAAAAATAGACAAATAATATAAATAAAAGTAAAAGAGTGTTTCAAAAAATAGATCATGCCAAATCTTATACACAATAGAAAAAGAAGAAATATTTCAAAATCATTCTACTTGATCTAGATACACCTGATATTGAAATTTGAGAAAATATATTGTTATAAAGAGAAATTACAAACAAGACAGCATGGTACTGGCACAAAAATAGAGACATACATACTGGGAATCATATAGAAAACCAGGAAATGAAACCAACAACTTACAGCTATCTAATCTTCGATAAACCAAACAAGAGCATTCACTGGGGGAAAGATTCCCTATTCAATAAATGGTGCTGGGAGAATTGGATATCCAAATGTAAAAGACTGAAACTGGATGCGCACCTTTCTCCACTCACAAAAATTGATTCAAGAAGAATAAAGGACTTAAATTTAAGGCACCAGACATAAAAAATCCTCAAGGAAAGAATTGGAAAAGCACTGGAAGATATTGGCCTGGGGAAAGACTTTATGAGGAAGACTGCCATGGCAATAGCAACAACTGCAACAATAAACAAATGGGACTTAATTAAACTGAAAAACTTCTGTACAGCCAAGGAGACAACCACCAAAGCAAATAGACAGTCTACCCAATGGGAAAGGATATTTGCACATTTTGAATCTGATAAAAGTTTAATAAACAGGATCTATACAGAACTTCAATAAATCTACAAGAAAAAAACCAACAATCCCATACATCAATGGGGAAGAGAGATGAATAGAATCTTCTCTAAAGACGACAGATGAATGGCTGGCAAGTAAACACTTGAAAAAATGCTCATCACTCCTAAATATTAGATAAATGCAAATTAAAACCACCCTGAGATACCATCTAACTCCAGCGAGAATGGCCTCTATCACAAAATCTCAGAACTGCAGATGCTGGTGCAGATATGGGGAGAAAGGAACACTTTTACACTGCTGGTGGGACTGCAAACTAATACAACTTTTTGGAAGGAAGTATGGAGAAAGCTCAAAGAACTCAACCTACACCTCCCATTTGATCCTGCAATCCCATTACTGGGCATTTATCCAGAAGGAAAAAAAAAAACTTTTATTATAAAGACACTTGTCCTGGGTTGTTTATCACAGCCCAATTTACAATTGCTAAAATGTGGATGGAAACAGCCTAATGTCCTTCAATCCAGGAATGGATTGGTAAGCTATGGTATATGTATACCATGGAATATTACTCAGCCATCAAAAACAATGGAGACTTTGCAGCATTTGTACTAACTTGGATGGAAGTGGAACACATTATTCTTAGTGAAACATCACAGGAATGGAGAAGCATTAATAAATCCTATGTATTCAACTTTGTTTTGAGGACAATTAATGACAATGACATTGTCGTTGTCTCCCACCCTCCCAGTGGGGCATGGGAGAAGGAGAGAGCAGACAGAGAGAGAAGGAGGGAGGGATAAGGGAAAGAAAACAAAAAAAAAAAAAAAAGGAAAGAAAATAGTGACTAATTCTCACATAAATTGAATTCAATTTTGACCAAAGTACGTTACTTAAACATTAATTTTTAATTCAACTTGTCAATATGTTATTTAGGATATTGCATCCTCATATAAGTGTAAGTGAAATATGTTTGTAAAAATAAACTATTTAACAGGATAAAAATAGGTAACAATTTGGAAATACCTAGTTGCATAGTATTACTCTGTAGCTTTTTGGCTTAAAAGACTGATTTATTTAGCTCATGATTGTGCTAGTTGAAATTTATGTCAACTCAGCTGAGTGGTCTTGGCTGGTATATGCATCCACAGACAACTGGAAGGTCCACTGAGGACTGGCTGATCCAGGGAGATCTCCGCTGGCGTGATTCACCTCTGCTCCATGTGGTCTCTCA
This sequence comes from Arctocebus calabarensis, assembly GCA_963573935.1. Lineage (NCBI taxonomy): Eukaryota > Metazoa > Chordata > Mammalia > Primates > Lorisidae > Arctocebus > Arctocebus calabarensis. The sequence goes on from CAUYON010057877.1 coordinate 13,788, forward strand.
TCCTCCCTCAAAATAACGTAGATCTGTTCTCATGGAATGGCTAGATTCCAAGAGACAGGGCAGAACTAGGCAAGGATATTTAAAGTCTAGGCTTGGAATTCAGTGAAGTCATTTACACAACATTGTTAGCTAAAGAAAGTCACAGGCCAGCCCAGATTCAGAGGATGTGGAAATACATTTGACGTCTTGATGACAGGAGCTGCAAAGTTTTACGATAAAATGTGTTCCTTTTGGAAGAAGTAAATATGTAGGTATCAATTCAATTCAGGCATTTTTCACTTACAAATATCATCACAGAAATTGTTTCAGAGTAAATCTTTACAATTCTAACTTTCCTATTGTTTCTGTCTGTGTTTAAGCAAGTTTTTTCTACCGCAAGGGACTGCCCTTATATCTTAGATTCATTGATATATTTATTTCTTCAACAAACATTTATTAAGCCAAAGCTATGTGCAAAGTACCATGTTATGTGCTAGGGATACTAACAGAATTTCTCTGTTCAGAAATCCAGTAGAGTAAGACAGCTAGAGAAGTAATTTCAACAAATTGTATTTTCTTAGACTGTGCTCTGAAAGGGTACAAATAGAGATAAAAAATAGTTGACCCTGAGCTAGAGATGACTTTTCCAAGGATACAATGGTGAAATTGAATCTTTGCCAGCAGAAAGGAGTTCACCTAGAGAGACAATTGTCAGCTCCTCCATAATATCAGCAAATACTTGGGTTTAAATATCACAAAGCATTCTGAGCCTGGGACATAGCTCAGGTTGGAGGTGAAACCCATGGTTGGCATGTAAGAGTGGAAGAGGGTACGGATGAGTCTCAGGTAATGAAAGATAGGTAATGAAGGGCTCCAAACAGTTCCCCTAGCGACATTGGATTTTTACCTTCTAGTTAATGAAGAAAAGCCACTGAATAACTTTGAGCAAGGAAGTTGTGTGGTCAGTTTTTCATGTTACAAAAGTAATCCTTACTGTAGTAATAGAAAAGAATTAAAGAGGGATAAGAGTAAATTTGAAAGACCAGGTTTTAATAGGGACACATCCCAGTTGAGAATTTAGCTCAATTTTACAGGGTAGAGGGCAGAAGACTTACCAATTCCATGAAGGAATTTTTTTAATGACTGATTTTGAATACTGTAACTGGTCTCCATTTCTCCTGAGAACGCTACCAAAGGAAATTTAACTGTAACGAATGTCAAAGACTTAAACACATCTTGGAACAAAGGTGTGAGCTACAGATCTTGCCTGAAAGAATTTGAAGTCCCCTTTCTGGAAAGGTTGTTCTTCCTAAAGATCCAGCCCAATGACCGTTGATAAGGCAATTGGCTATGATTCCTCTCTGCCTAATATTCTTCTATTCTGCAAAAGGTTTATTATTGCTTTTGGAGGTTCATTAGGTCTGGGACTGTGACCCACACCGTGTTAGAGCCAAAAGCTCAGCTACTGTCAGATGCTCATCAAGTCTCCCTATCCTCCACTTGGGGTTGGACTTTTTAGTGGGATACTGGACAGGAGTTAAAAACAACATCCAGGTTGTAAGAAAAAGATAGACAGTATCTGCATGGTCTGCGCCTACTTAGCCTTCAAGATTCATCTGAATCAAATTTTCCCTGAACCAGATTTGCACGTTTCTTGAATATTTTGAGTTGCCTCTTCTATGTCTAGAACGTTTTCTCCACCCCTTTCATTTGGTGAAGTTCTCCCCGTCCCCTTCACCATTCTTCCTTCAAATGCTGTTGCTCAAGACAATCCTTCCCTGGCCCAGAACTATATGAAATATAGTTCCATTATATCCTTTCTTAGAATGGCATCCACTCCCTTTGTAATATTTACCTCCGTCTGTACAACTGTGTGATTATCTGATTGAGATCTCCCTCTCTCATGGACCAGAAGCTTCATGAGGGCAGGGGTGCATCTGGATCTGCTCTCCCTGGCACTCCTGCTGCCTCACACAGTGTTGACCTCACAATAAGCACACATCAAGTATGGACTGATCAATGAGTGAATGCATGCATACAATTAATAAGTAATTAATTGCACTGCTTTTTTTAGTAGGAAAGTTATTTTAAGATGTCTAAATAATGAACATAAAATATTTTCAGCCTGGGAAATCAGGTGTTCCCTATTTCCAGAGGGAAGAAGTGGTTTAAACAGACTTTTCCATGTTTTTCCCCAATCTGCTCTGGGCTGACAGATAGCCCAGACTGGAGACAGGGTAGTTAAGTCTCAGTGATCACTTCAGACTCCAGCTTCTCTCTGAATCAGTGCCAGGTGTGGTGGTGGCTTTTGTGATGCACACAGTTTTCCTACGAGGTCATTACTGATGGAAACTATCAACACCTCTGCCCCTTGGGGAAAGGAAGAAGTCAGCTCCATTCAAATGAGCTTTCCTCAGGATCCTGCTTGGGAATGCTCTCCTGTTCCTGTTGCAGATGTTTTGGTTTAGGGGACAGCATAAAGGATGACACCAAGGGGTAAAAGTTAGAAGAAACCTAACACAGCTGCACTGGGAGAGGAACCCCGGAAGGGTTTCCACGTGTCCTAATACCATCCTCAATCACACCCTCTATATAATTGAGTAGACGGAGTAGGTGCCGATCCATTCAGAGTGGGTATCACCCAGGGCTCACTCAGAATAAGAACTGCTGGACAGTGAAATGCTTCCTTTCCCTACTAATGCCATACAAAAATCAGCATTGTATAGTTCTAGAGTCTACCATTGCTATTATTATTCAATACAGACCGAATATAAGCAAATGGATATGCAGACCAAAATTGTCAGATAGCACAAAAATGCAGAGGTGATAGGAGGAGAATTCATTATGAAAAATATAACTAAAGAACAAATTTCTTTGGTTATTTGCTATCTTGATTTCCCCACTGGGACATTTATGATTGGCTAAGCCCACCTAAATATGGGTTCTAATAAGCAATTATAAAGAAGACTTCTGACTTCATTCAACAAAAATTTACTGCATGCCCACTAAGTATTAGGAACCTCTGCATAGCCTTTACAATCGTAGAGTACATTCTCTGATCATCGTAAGGATTTTACAAGTAGGCAGAGTTTTTTGTCAAATGATGAATGAGAGGGTGGCTTATTTGGAAAAAAAAAAGAATGGCAAAGGAGATGAGGTATCATTTGAAAATTCAAGAACAAATTATGTTTGGCAAAGAAATTCCAAGGATATGGGCATAATGGGGGTGTTTATGAGAAGGAAAAGAGTCATATTACTGCAAGTGATTTTCAAGAAGCTGAAAAAGAAAAGCTGGCATTTTAGATAATGTAGGCTCTTAGAAACCTTTGGAGGAAGGCTTTGAAGTTTTAGTGAGTGGGGTTCTGGTTAGTGTTTCCATAGCAAGGCTGGGGGTAGGTTGTAATGACAGCACTGGGAGACAGACACCTCACCCACTCTTTAAACGCGACTGCTCAGGGCGGAGGCTAGAACCGAGGGAAGGTCAGGAGACAGCCTTGGTGTGTCTGCTGGGCCAGAAGATGTGAAACTCAGCCAACCATAAGTAGAGGATTAAATCCTTTACAATTCAATTTTCAAACATAAAAGTGCCAGAATGTCCTACTCTGAGAAATACAGGGCAAATGTGAATGGGCAGGGAGGGAGAGAACGTGAATGCACAAAGAAGAGAGAGCTGACTCCTGTTCAGGAGGAAAATTGCAGCCCAGTGACAGGCCTGCTGTGCAAAAGCCCATTTAGCAAGAACAGCCCAGACCTTCGTTTCAAATTTTATCAGAAGCCACTGGTCCTAGAGTATCCCTGGCGCCTACTGAATTTTCACCAGGGACCTAACAAAAAACATCTGTTCTCTAACTCAAAAGTAAATCAATTGATTGAATCAACATTTGCTCGCTTTCTTCTAATAGAAGCCTGGCTATTTCTCTCTCTTTTTTTTTTCTCTCCTAACTCCTTTAACAACTTACTTGTGCATGTGAGCTAAAATCTGGGATAAAGGTAGGTCCCTTTCTCTGCCTACCTGGGGAGGAAATCTACTTCAGCTCAAGCTGAAATCACGGCAGAAATCCATGGATGTAAACCCTTTGGTAACGTTTTATATGTAAAGCGGAAGCTTACATAACCACTTAAAATGATCTCAGGTAGTAACTATGTGTGTATGTATTCAAAATTCTCACTGCTTTGGAAAAAACCTTGGATTATGAATATTAAGCTTTTCCTTTTGAAGTTTGGCCTTCATGTTTAAACTCACTTCATGGTTTTTGTAAAGGAGATTCCAGAATCTAGAGTTTAACTGAAAACTTTTAACTTAAAAATGGGATCTTTGTGATGAAACCTCTGGGATTATGATCCACATTGTTCTGTATGTTTTTCTGAGTCAAAAGGGGAACCCTCCGCTCTCCAAGTACCCACTAAACAACAGGACTCATACAAAGCAGGACCTCAGAAAACAAAGATAAAAAGAGTGTCCAAGTCTACGGCATAGATAAAGTCATTCACAAAACTAACTCTTAGCTGGAACCTACCATGTGCCAAGTACTGTTTTAGGCCCAGGGACACATGGATAAATGCCACCGTGTTTGTGATAAAGGGTCTCATGATCTAACATCCTAAGAAAAATGCTTTGCTGAGGGATGTATAAAGTGACACAAGAAAGCAGAGGCCGGAGGGAATAACTCTGCCTTTAGAAAAAGTGGAGGGGGACTCAGGAAAAATCCTGCAGAGGCAGGAAGACTCGACACTTGCATGTTTCTATGAAATTAGCAAGTCATTTCCCTTCTCTGGTCCTCAGAGTCTTCACTAACTAACTGAAAATTTGCAGTAAGCCATGTGTTTAAAAAACATTGGGAGAGGGGGTAACAGAGATATGAAGTTAGGGTTAGGGCTAGGGTGAGCAAGAGGGTTGAGAAGAAACAAGAGTAAGGCTGGAATCCTTAGTGTGGAGAGAAACAGAAAGGAAACAATTCCACATGATTTTCTTCTCTTCCCTTTGCAACATCAGAATCATTGAATGGGAATATAAAATAATGTAAATTGTTAAATCCTCCTCTTGATTTTCAACAATCAATAGATCACATAATAAACATGAGGTTTTAAAAGTGAGGGAGAAATGATCAAGGCTCATTAAGTTAACATATTGTGGCAGGAATGGGCAGGAAATACCAGGTCAGCAAGCGGACAAGAACACCAGAGGGGTCAGGAGATTTGGGGTGACTGACACCTAATTCATATGGTAGCTGTGGGAATTAGGTAACAGCTGTCTGTAAAGCACATAGCACACTACCTGGCACAGACAGCACTCAGCAGATAATTATTTTTGTCGTTGTCATCTGCCATCATCCAAAAATATAGCTGTAAGGAGGGAGGGGCCCAAGGGTCCTGTCCAACGTCATCATCATCCTCTGTAAAGGCAAATGGATGATTGGTGAGACTAGAAGACAGCAAATGCAGCAACTCTGCTGGGCAACCTCACTATTCCCAAACCCCACAGCAGATTCATACTCAGCTTCTCCTGAGGCTCCCAGGGCCAATCTTGACCTAGTAACCATTCTTGATAGGTGTTATAATAAAAGAGTAAAGTACAAAAACCACTTAGAAATAAATGTGCCAAGAGAAGTTCCATAAGAGAGAAAAAGTATGGAGAATTAAAATGGGGAAAAACACATGAAATTGTACCAATGGCTACATGCGGGCCAACTGTTAGGAACATTGGTGCTAAAGGGAATAACATTAGTAGTGATGCCTGCCCAGAAATAATACGAAACACAATGCAGAGACATACTGGCTTAATTTGCTGAAGGATCTTGGAACTAAAATGAGAGAGAAAATAGTTGTTCCTTTCACTGGAATCCCCCCAAACTAGTCTGTGGTAAGTGCACCCCTGCCCCTGGCAGCTCTCACAGGACCTCTGGTCATCTGCACCGGGTGCGGGCTGACACTCGATATGGCCACAGCTAACCACGGGCAGGCACGTGACATAAGGAAAGGGGAAAAAAAGGATTGTGTTTTTCTCATCACTGTCTGAGGTAGAAAAGCCAGATTAAGAATGAGATAAAGTGTTATAATCTGACAAAAAATACGGAAAAGTCAAAGCTTGGGTTGCCATCAAAGCCAAGCACAGTAGGAGAGAAACTTCAGATACATAATTCATACATGGAACTGGAAACGAGAAGAAAGCCAGTCTGGGCTTCTGAAAAACGGCCAGATCACAACATCTTGAGCCGTTCAGAATGTTCCTAACGAAGACTCATCCAAAAGCAACTTCTAAAACATATGTTCCAGTAAGTTGGTGATTTTCTCAGCTAGTGAATATTACGGAGCTGTCACGTACCCAGCATGCTGCTTAATTGCAGGAGAAGAGTGCCTGCCTTGCAGGGACTTCCAGGCAGGTGTGGGGGCCGAGAGACACACCCCTCAGCCTGGGTGGTTTGAGTGAGGAATACTTCTCGATGAAGTTACATGATGAGGTCCACCTCTTCTGAAGGAAAAGCTGGAGCTCAGAAACTAAACAATGTAAAGGGCTCTACACACAGCTGAATGGCTCAAGAAAAACTTCCTGGGAGAGGCAAGTATGTTATCTCTAGAATGTTTAAAGTGTTGATATAATGGCCATCCTGAACCTCAAAGTATTGAAACCCTATAGAAACCTGCTCAGTGAATAAAGGGAAGCTTGTTAGAGGAACTTAAAACTGTCAGCTTCCCTGAAAATTTTATTTGAGACTCTGTGGCTTATATAAATTATTTTTTTTCTCACTGATTTTCAAATTCACTAAAAAATGCTGAGCTAACTGCACTAAGAATAATATTTTGGAGAAACAATCTTTCCTACTAGAACATGTATACACATTGTCTAAACATGTGCAATTGTCAGAAACTCAGGTGTTTTTTTTTTTAACCTCTTCTCTAAATTAGTTCTTGAATCTGGTTCTCTATTAAATTCATCTTCAAGGGAAAAAACAAAAAAAGGAAAACCAGATGATCATAAGAGAAAGACTTGATGAACAATGGAAATGAGATAGTAGCTATTTTCCTAGAAAATAAAAATGCACGAATGGATTTTTTTTCTATTGTATTTCTACAAATTAAACAAAAAGTCCAAGGCTTGGGAGGTAAAGAGAGGATATCCCTAGAAGGGCTGGTAAGGTGAAAGAGCAGCTAGAACCCATCAAGTGGGAAAGCAAACAGCTGAGAGTCAGGGTCTACCTGGAGGGACAATGGGACATATTGTCGTGTTCAAAGAACATAGTAGGGGAAGACAAGCTGATGAAAGTCCAGATCCCAGCACTGGCAGAGAGTGTGGGAAGGAGTAATAAATAAAGAGACATCTGGGCACTTCTAGGGAGAAAAGTTATTATATTTGAAAACTCTACTCAAAAGGCCTTGAGAAGAAAGGAAAACAACTTTGGAAAATTACAGAAGTGTCTGACAGTTAAAATTTGAGAGGGAAAAAAAATATTTTACAGCATTTAAGCTTCCTGAAACACAGGCACGTGTCACTTAACGACAAGGATGCATTCTGAGAAATGCATTAGGCAATTTGTACCTACACAAACCTGGATGACATAGCCTATCACTCCCAGGCTACAAACCCGTGGAGCATTTTACTACACTGAATATCGTATGCAGTTGTAGCACAGTAGTAAGTATTGGTGTATCTAAACCCAAAAGAGGTATAGTAAAAATGCAATATTATCTTATGGGATTACCATTGTACATATGCTCCATCACTGACCGAAAAATCATTACGTAGTCCGAGACTGTATCTATAAGTTCCGTATATATTTCATCTGTGTTAAAGCTGAAAATATTACAGAACTTGTTCCTATCAATGAAATTATAGGGGAAAAGCCTTATGGTCCTTATGATGAAGTAAAAACGAGATTTTTTAATGAGGGTTGTTTCTCCCCATAACCTCCCAACATATCATCAGAATTTATAGTCTTTTACTGACATTCTTGGAAAATGGTAGCATGCCATCAGCCAGGAAATTACATGTCTGGTTTGTTCTTTGGAATACAGAAATATAGATGGACATGTGTGCACGTGTGTGCATGCGTGCACGCCCAACCAATTTGTGATGGGGATTTTAAGTGATGTGGAGATGAAAGATTCTAAACCACATCTTTGCAGGTTCAGAGTCTGTGGAATAGCTTAGAGATTAGGGAGGAGGTAAGAAACTCCTTGAGGACAATTATTTATGATTAAAATTTTCAGAATTTTAGAATTTTCACAAGCCTTGCAAATAATTTACTGCATTTATTCCAAAATTATGCTACAAGGAAATTGCAGAGACTCAACAATGTGTCTCAGTAATCTACAAAGAAGTAAATGCCATACAGACAAAAAATTCTCAAACTACCTAACATTTTCATCACCTATAAACACATAGAGAGAGAGAGATGTTCTTGCTGAAGATGCAATTTAATGTAGAAAGAAGTTCTGCAGCTAACTAAACAGAAAGTTATCAATTTAGTCTAACATTCTTATTTGACAGATCAAGAAATGGACTCAGAAAAATAAAGTAACCTCCTGAAAGTTGCAGAGCTAGTTAAGTGTATAGTGAGGACCCTGTCTTTATTTGGGTTCTCCTGAAAGCTAATCCCAAGACAAAGACTCTCGTTCAAGTAGTTTCTTTGAAAAGTCATGCTCAGAAATACAATGAGAAAATGGGGAAAGTGAGATAAGAAAGGAAAATTTCCAATGTGTTGTGAATGAGAGGATTACCACTGTGGGTAACTGGAGCTCATTCTTGCTGCTGGTCTTCTGGGACACCATGTGGAGCAAGCCTCTGAATTATCCCACCATGGAATTGGACTGAATTTCTAGCCATCATCGCCCATCCCTCATGAATTGAAGGTTGCCCTTGGAGGCATTAACTCCCCTGCACTATGAGCAGCTGAGTAAGCTCCTGAGGCTCCAGTGAAAGTGCTCAGGTGAGTAGCAAAGAACCACATAGGCTGGAGGGGAGAATCCAATGCAGGAGACCATTGTCGGGGCTGCACATGAGCTCAGGTGAGCCCAGGGCAATGAGGCAGCACATCCGCAAAACCTCTACCACCTGGAACCCAGGCCTTCTTGCTCTCAAAGCTGATACAACACTGAAGGAATGTGTTTATCCCTCAGCAGGCTCTTCCAGTCCTCACCAAGCACCAGCTTCCTAATGAACTACTTTTCAGACACACAGAAACCAAAGCTACCCCCACTTTCTAGGACACAACAGAAAAAGTATGATTTCACATACACTTTAGTTACTCTGTTTCAACTTCAGTCTGTTGAATGCTTCTCCAAAAGAGAGGTCCAGTATTTCATCAAATGAAAGGGAATTAGATTAGGGAATTAGATAACAGGGATCCAGACAGCACTTTTCTTCCAAAGGAATATTGTTCCTTGGCAGAGCCAGGGCAAAGGCGTTCTAAGAGATTGCTCAGGAGTAAACAGAGCTGTCAAACCGGTGTGAGCTGGACCAGAAAAGGTAATAGAGAAGATTCTGGTAAACCCCATGAGCTGGATCAAAGCAGGTAATAGAGAAGATTCTGGTAATCCACAATTATTAGGGATGAAAAAGTAAAGTAGAAGGAAGGATGGTTGGCTGAGAAGTCCACAGATAATGAGAAGGATGTGAACAGCTGTCATTTCTTTTTCTCACTTTAAGATGCTGATTATTTTACCAAGGTTGGTGCTGATGCCAAAATACAAGCAAACATTTTCTAGTCCCTGCCCCACTGAAAATTTCATATCTTTTCAGGAGAAATTTGGAATAATTTTCACAGTTTAAGAAATAATTATTGGAAATGTCTTATCTTTTCCCCAGTGAATGGTTTAAAATAATAATTTGAGTTTGATTAAGTGGGCATGATTTATTAATATCACTCTGCCAACACTTACGTATTTTAGGGGAATGAGAAGATTTATAGTACCCTCTTCTTCAGTAATCTAAATTATCTTGGGTTATAGGAGAGTTTTGCATTCTAATTAAATATATATTTCTGGTCCTGTCATCCCCATATATAAACATACATAAATGAATACCTAGATTTCCCAGTATTCCCTCCTACCCCAGAAGCTACAAGGAGAAGGAATATTTACTCTATGCTAAGCAATGTACTACGAATTCTACTCATCTCCTAAATACAAAGAATTTATTGATGTTACTTCCAACTCATGTTCATGAAACACATTTGTCAACAGCTTAAATATTGAAAGGCACATGCTAGATGCTATAACAGACACAAAATGGAATAAGGAAGTTCTTGAGGAAATTACTGCCTAGTAAAACCAAAATGACTTTTAATATAGGATATTGTATGTTTCATCATCGCAGTTACTATAAGTAAATGGCACAAGAGTTCAAATAAAAAATTGTTATGATAAGAAATGAGACCCCAATCCTATGGTGAAGAAAATAATAAAGCCTAAAAATCAAATCACATAAAGCCTTGGAAAATTTGCAACTGCTTTCAAATTTCAACACAGTTGTGAATTACTCAAGTTGATTCTCCGGAAGATTGCCTGAGCCCATGCACGCTTTGCTTTCCTGTTTATCCCTATAGTTCTCTATCTTATTTTGTCTCTAGCCTTAAAAATATGCTAAGGCTTGGAGAATGGACTTGAGATTCATTTCAGGTTCACTAATATCTCCTGTCTTCTTTGGTAAAAGGAATGGGGAGCACTTATCTAAGTTCAGTGTATTTTAACACACACACTTTGCCCTGATGGATGGGAGTCAGGTGCAGAGACAAAACAAAATTTTCTGCCTAGAGAACTATTTATTTTTGCATTCTTCTCTCACGAAATTTTTTCCCAAAGAAATGCTCCAATATTCAAATAAAAAGAATTTACAAAATGTCATTAAATTAAACAGGCTGCTCCTTAAACTTTCTAGTAGAAAACCACTAAAGACAATATTCATTTGAAAATGCTTATTATAAGGAGAAGGGAAATAAAACATAATAATTAACGTGGGTCAGAGAGTGTATTAAGCACTTTTCATGCATCACTTTTTCAATTTTTATGAAAACTTTGTGGAATAGTTACTCTTATAATTACTGTTGTACAAAGGATAAAACTGAGGCTTAGAAAAATTGTCATTGGTGTGTGTTACAGGAAGCAGGGATTTGAACCCACATTGGTCTGATTTTAACCTTACAAATTTAACTACTGCTAATAGTTTCAGAATTAATGTTTTCTGGTTAGTAAACTAGAAATGGGATTTGTGAGAATAGATATTGTAGGAGCCAAGGGGAACTGCTCTCTGAAAGTTTGCTGAAAAATCAACTTCCCCAAAGCAGATTAATGGCGGAAAGCACCACAAATGTATTTAACTTGTACACAGAAGAATGAAGACTCAAATACAGTAGAACCGCCATAGCTGACCATCTCCCTATATTGACCAGCTCCTTTAGGTTGACCTAATTTTCATAGACCGCACATGCACCACATATACGCGACAGTACAGCTGGCCTATGTTGCCCCCTCTGTAACCAGTAGGTTACAGCCCCACAGGTGGTAAACTTGCAGACGTTCTACTGTATTTTGAGCTGCTTAAGGAAGACATGTGTAACTTAAGGTAGAATGTTAATATTAAAAGGATACTAAATGAGAAGAGTTATTGATTACCAAAAAATATAGTAAGTTCTTCAATGAAAGAGTCTTGAAGCAGAAAGCTGTATCCTTAACACTTATGCTTGTCTAATTAATGCTCAGATAGGTGTGTGGCTGGGTGTGTGCAGGTGCATGCATGCAGGTGCACTTTCTTATTTCAAACAAGTGTGATATTCAAAACACGTAGTAACTGGTATGGTACAGACACAGGCCAAGGAAAAGTGCCCCCTGCTCTTATGGGTTGTGAAGTGCTTGCTTTGTTAGGTGTTAACAATTCGATGGTTCATTGGAAGGGAGAGGAGGAGGTGGGGGAGAGCTTGTGGAAGCTGCATGAGCTGGTTGAGTTGGATTAGCTGGGTTAGCAAGGAACTATTTATAATTGTTTAAATATTTTCACCACAAATATGGTCACTAGATATTATCAGCCTGGGCTATTTAAAAATAAAGTGTTATAAATATGTATGTGTGTGTGCATATATATGTGTGTGTGTGTATATATATACAAACACACACTATATGTACACACATACACCTAGAAAAGAACATATTTAAATCTATTTAATAATAAAAAGTTTGATACAGCAGGTACCAAAAAGTAATGGTATTATTATGATGGTGTTATTTTAACTTCTCCATTTTTGCACATTTTTCTGCCTGCCACCTGCTTACCCACTCCACCCCCTCCCAAAGTAAAAACTGTCATTTCTATAACAGGAAGTAAAACTAACAGCCCCCTCAGATATTTATCAATGAATAACTATTAAATAAATGGGTACAAATAACTAATGCTACAAAGCTATTTATTGGGTGAGTTGTTTAATACCACTTGAAACTGAAGAGGGAAATTTGGACTCAAGGACTCCATAACCCTTTGGCTTAAGCAGCAAATCCCAGAAACAGGTGAATATATTTTCTCCTACTTATTTTTGCTACTGATTCTCTAGTATTCTGTCTATCTAATGCTTCATCTCTGTCCTGCTACACTTTAAGGAACACTGAATCTATTTTCTTCTCCCTCTACCCCACCTGCTAACCATTCATATCTCACAAAAGCACAGATTTCTTATCATTTGTCCAATTGCTATAGTCCTGGGGGAAAGAATATACGTAGCAAAAGTTCAAGACTATCTACCGGCATATCCACTTACCAATCACCAGCCACGTATGTCCCTGAGTGCAGATGGAGCCTACAGAGAAGGATATTAGTTTCCATACGGGTAATGCTCAGGTAATGTTTACAGAAAGACATTGACCCTTCCCCTCTCAGTTTGCTCTTTTATTATTCAGGGGTCAGAATAAATAGCACATGTATTTTCTCATCTTTTCCCTCACTTCTTCATGCCATGGGGATTTGAGTTTTTCTAGTAGCATTACAGGCACCTGTTGATAATTTTAAGGAGTTTTTTATGATTGCTACATAGCAAAATAATAAACAGAGAAGAATCAAATGTGTGGCAGTCAAGTGAGTTTCCTGCTAAGAGTCGTATTGTCAGTTGTGAGAATCAGTGACAGTTGTCAAGTTTGTTTGCTTTTTCACAGATACAGAAACACTGATGACTCGCAGCTGTGTTTATCGCAATTGCTGGTCTACATTAGCGTTCCCACAGAACTTCCATAAATGACTTAACAGCTTGTATTATTATAGACCTATTATAAATCACAAGAACAAAGCACATCCCCATGCTCACCCACACACTCTCTCTCACACACACACACACACACTCATTTGGGTGCAGAGGGGCAGAACTGTAAATTCAACTGAAACGGTTTTTGGCTACAGGTCAAAGCGGGTCTTAGGAAGCTAACCCTAACAAAATATAGTCAGATAGATCGCATCCTCCTCCAAAATACCGAAATAACATCCGCTTTACTCGATCCTACACGGTGGTTCTCTGGTACCTTATCACGACCCCGTTATGACACTAAAGGAAGGAAGCGGCCGGGCAAAAGCAATAAGGTGATGAAAACTATCTAATGGCTGTGAACAATTAAAAATATTTGGAGTCTTTGCAGTGGGTTGGGGCAGTCATTGCAGGGTTAATAGGGCACGAATTTTCTGGATTTAAGAATCATATCCACTATAAAAGCCACCCATTTCTGTTGTTTATAAAGTGAGGCTACACCAAACACTGCGACATAACCGTCTCAATTGCATGCAGTGCAAATGCTGCCTTTGGAGTCCCTGAAATGTCTAGGAGATGTGCATTGACAGCCACCGAACAGCTTTCAGTTTGGTTTTTGGAATTCACCAGCGATCTATGGACATAACAAGTTACTGATAGATTGTCAAAGTAACAAAAACAGACAGTTTTTGTTAGGCAGTAATCATTTCAAGGAGGCCAGGACAGTTGTCTGCTGGGACGATAGATGAGTGGTCCCAAGCCTCAGCACCAGACATTAACCTGCTTTCCCTGCTGCTCGGAGTGTACAACGCTGATGCCATCACTGGCCATTCACTCTCCTTCTCCCAACACAGCCTTATGGCAGTGATTTCTAAACGAGAGCTTCCTCCCTCTCTGCCACATTCTTCTATGATGGGGTTACCTGCTGTGTCTACCTCATGACCAGTTATTAGGAACTGTTGCATACCTATAACCATTTCTCCTGCTGCTGAGGAGCTAATCTACCATGCATGTGGAATAGATACTTTGCTCTCTTTGATGCAATCCTCTAGAAGACAAATTGTATTGAAAAGAGTTCACCAGGGGTGTAATCTTACAAACAACATGGTGCATACGCATCAGGAGGTGTTCGCCTTCCCTGATATGGGTTCACTGGTCAAAGCCTGGGTAGTCCAAACTGAAGGAGCTCCTCCGAAGAAAGACAAATTGCTTTCTAATAGTTCTCTCTCCTTCCCAGTTACCTGTCTCTCGATAGTTACTCAATAGGTACCCCCAAAATGACTGAAGTAAGTAAACCTTAGAGAGGAGCTAATTTCAAAAACAGGTCACCAATGAAGTGTGTATGTGGGCTTATGTGTTAGTGAATGTTTGTCTGGTCCGCCCCAGGACATGGGCAGTAAGGATGGGTGTGGAAGGAGCAGTGTGATTTACTGCATTAAACACACTGCTTTCCAAACTCGGCCATGGACAATTTAGTCCCAACCACTATGTGAAGTGTGGATAATGAAAACAGGAAACCTGGGACTGACAGTGGAACCAATCTTTATAAAATAGCCATAGCCTTAGGCAACCATAAAAAGCAAAGCCACTTCACCATGTTATTTTTTCCATGCTAGCATCTTTTGCATAAAAGGACAGAGTGAATGGTGAAAGGGAGACACAGCGTATCAGAGCCCTCTAGGCCAAATATTAAAAGAAGCTTTTAGTTTAAATACTTGTGTGTTCCCTACAAAGCTTCACTCCGAATCCTTGCAATCTTTGCATTCTCCCTGCCACCTAACTAAAAAAAAAAAAAAAAAAAAAAAGATCATTTTGCTGTTATGCCATTTTTTGCACATATTTTATAAAAATTGTGTTTTGATTAAAAGTTTTCTTGATATTTCTTGCACTGAATAATATCATAACAGATGTCAGAGCCAATATCTTTAATGAAAGTGGAAAATCACCTTGGCCAGAAAAACTAGTCGTTTGTAAAAATGGTATATACTTTGACATTTGTTTTAGTGTTTGTGTCAGGATTTTTCCAAGAGAGTTCTTTTCTGAAAGATTTCTTATTTGAGTCTTAATAAGAAAAAAGATCGTATACAATGCAAGCACAGCAAAGACAAGGATGTCTGTCTGACTCTATCACTGTGCACAGTACAAACCTCATATCATAAATTTGGAGATATGACATAATAGTCACCCCAAATAAGAGAAAATCTAACAGCATATTGTTTCTTTTCAGGCCTCAAAATAACCCTTTCACTGCTAACTTAAATAAGGACTTTGCTATTACCAGTCAGTAATTAAAACCAATTGGCAGAAACAGTACGATGGTTTTACCCATCTGTTATGAACTCACTTAAAATTCAATTACTCAGAAACAGGGAAATGCTGTGCTGAAGACCACAGGGTCTCAGCGTGACCTTTCACCTCACCTGATTTTAATTGTGATATTATTAGGTCTAACCGGGCAAGGACACATTAATTGAATGTGAGTTATCCCAAGACTCAGTCAACTCAAGTACTGAATATTTAATTTCTCTGGTATTAGTTTCTTTTTTTTTTTCTTTTCTGGATCTATCATGTAAAGTAGATTAAGAAATACTTGATTACAAACACTGGTGATTTACCCCATTAGGACAATTCAAATTGCAAATTTATCCTTTGGTTACAATGTGGAAGAGATGGAGGGAGCAATATCTGACACATCCAAGGTCATCAAGGGGCTTGTCACCTCCAGCATTTGCTTTTGCTATTTGTCAGTTTGTTTTGTCCCTTAGATATCTGACAAGGGCAAGACTTTCCATCACCAGGTTGACCCAGAAGGTGTATTGAATTTTTTAGAGCTTTGTTGTAGTCCATTCCCAAAGAGTTCCCAAACAACTACCTTAGGGAAACTAAAAATGTAAATTACACATTACTTGAATGATACATGCTTAATTTTTCCTTACTCTCTAAAAGCGATATGTCAGGAATTTAGGCAAAATTGTGTAGGGATGCTGCTCACTGTACCTCCCCACAAGCAGTTATGCAAGTGGCCTTCCTGGGTCAATAAGAGGAATGACCTGAAGACTGCAAGGTCCAATACTGGCTTCCTGCAGCCCGACCTTCACATGGGCAGCAAGGTAGTGGAAAAGAGGACAGTAGCAATTCAACAGGCAGATAATTTTTTCAGGCATCTGTTCTGCATATGTCTTAGACCTTGCAGTTTTGTACAAATAGTAATCCCCAGAGAAAGAAAGGGTCTCAAATGAGTCAATGCAAAAATAAGTCTTAGTGTGAGAGATAATAGATAATCGCCTGTCTCACCATGTTTTACAAATCAATTCACTTATTACCAACACTTTGGGCATGCAGTTTGAAGGTTTCTTGTTGCTAACTTGGAGAGACCACGATGTGACTCTAATCTCATGCCACATCAAGTTTAAGGGGATAAATAAGAAGACTGCTGTTTAAGGCTTCTATTTATTAACAAGTTCACTACAATTACTCATGCTCTTTGCATATCTGGACTTTTATTTCTTTTGCTGTCACAATAAATGAGGTTTTCAGTAGTTCAACAAACCCTTACCCTACCCTCTCAACTCTGCTAAGAAAAAGATATGCTCTCCTCACAGAAGAAAAGAAAAATGCACTACAAATGAAACTCAAAACTACTTACTCAAGTGCCAGAATATGTGACTTTACAACTTTCATCATGAACTTGATTGTCTTACATAAAAAGATGAAATGCATTAATCAAAGAGCAAAGATACAGGAAAGTAAAGCTATGCTCCAGTGGGTATAAAAAATGATGAGAGAATGCTGACTATGAAGAGACACCTCATACTGCAAAAGATCTTTCGGAGGAGATATGAAGGAGCACATTTTCAGATCAATTCCTAATTCCAGAGGATTTTCAGAAAAGGACACAGGGAAGTAGGAGCAGCCATTGTGGTCCAAAACCCTATTCCTGTATCTTCTCAAGTAAACTGTATAAATTCAGAAGAATACAAAAAACTTAGACTATTCATGCATGTTTGTAGAGTGACAGGATTTAGGACAAGAGAAAATAAATTTAATGAGACAGTCAACAACGACTTCTGGATAAAGGTAGGTTTGGAGCCAGATTGTGAAGGCTCCAAGGGTATCAGTTGGCAGCGAGTGGGAGGGAGAAAAACAGACTCAGAGGCGCCTCCCACAGTTGTCTGGGCTCCTCCCTCTTCCCATCCATGACTCCGTATTGAAATTGTTTAAAATTTGGCCACCTGGCCCAGCATGGTAGTTCCAACCACCCCCGTTTCTATCAAAAATTAAAAAAAAAAATTAGCGGGGCATGGTGACAGGTGCCTGTACTCCCAGCTATTTTGGATGCTGAGGCAACACGATCACTTGAGCCTAAGTGTTTGAGGTTTCTGTGAGCTATGATGCCGTGGCACTCTACCCAGGTAACAGAGTTAGACTCTGTCTCACAAAAAAATCAATGAAATCTGGCCACCTGCAAACAATAAAATCCACCAGTGCAGATACAATGAGTAAGTTATTGAATTTCATAGCCCTTGAAAAATACCTCAGCAAGTGTTTGCTGACCAAATGAGAACACCAAGCTGTAAGAGCCCTCCACACACTGAACATGTAAGGTTATTTTATGGTTGGCTATCTGCCCTCCTTGCTATTTAATGGTAACCTCTTCTCCTACCATCACCAAACCAGTCCTGACCCTGAGTCTCTAACCCTGAATGATTTGGCCCCTAGACCTGAGGCTGAAACCATCTCACCTACTGGTCACTAACCATGTCTATCTACTACACTATTTAGTTCAGCACATAAAGTATTTCATTCATCATTTCTTCCTTACCCAAGCCACCGAACTATCTTTTTTTTCCAAAATAATCCTTACTTTTCCATTTTATTACAGTTTATTAAATAAATATTTGGTGATAATGATGATGATGATGACAGCCATGGACTTCTCTGAGCACTTTCTATATCATAATTTGTTTAACCCTCTTAACAGTGCTACAAAACAAGCAGTGTTATTCTCCTCCTTAAGATGAGAAAAGTGGAATTGTTTTCACTCATATTGCTAGGAAGAAGTAGGCACCACTTAATTTGAACCTAAGTATCCTGGTCCCAAAGTTCATGTCTTCAATGCTATGTCTACCTTTCTCCAGAGCACCTCAATGACGATCTACTAAATATGAGGTCATCTATCTCCAATATTTATTTGCTTTTGCCATTTGTCAGCTGTTTTTTTTTCTTTCTAGATATCCATCTAGGACAAGACTTTTCAACACCACACCAGCCAAGAATATGCATAAAATTTTTCTGAGCATTGATTGAAGTGCATTCCCAAAAAGCTTGCAAAGAACTACCTTAGGGAGACTGAAAATATAACTTGGAAATCACCTGAAAAACATCATCTCAGTTTTTTTTCTCACCCCTAATACAACCCTGCCAGGATATTAGAAGTTCATGCCACTTGCCAAGAAAGATGCTGAAATTGGATGGAACCAGATCTTGCAATTAAGGTGCTCAAGCAAAACACTCTGCAGACATTGATAAATAACTTTTAAAATTAGAAGTATCAGCATCAAGACTATTTTCTAGAACCCCTGCAGAGCCTTTCTGATTCTGCCATACACAGAGACTCTATTTTGGCAAAGGATTATAATTTATATGTGTTGTCATTATGAAAGTTTTGAGATACACAAAAATCAAGAGCAATAGAAACCAGTGAACAGAAACAAATGAAGCCCTCCCACAACACCAATAAACTGAGCCAGTTGAAACTTGCACGGGTGAATCAGAAAGGCAACTGTCAACTGTGTTTCTAGGAAGTGAAATAATGGACCATAACACAGGCTGTTTCAAAACTTTCGTAGTTACCTATGTAAACTGGATAACATGCCAAATCCTAAGCTTCTTGCAAGGCCATTTCAAGACTTCCTCTTCTGAGAAGTTACCAGTGACTAATTCTACACCCATCATAATCTTTCTCATATTCTGAATTTCCTAAATATTCATAGCTTAAGGCTGACCTACCTAATTATAAACCTAATCAGCTATTAGTTTAGAA
Source organism: Arctocebus calabarensis (assembly GCA_963573935.1). NCBI lineage: Eukaryota > Metazoa > Chordata > Mammalia > Primates > Lorisidae > Arctocebus > Arctocebus calabarensis. The sequence continues at coordinate 33,024 of CAUYON010057877.1, forward strand.
TTATGTCTAGATGGCCAATGCATGGAAATTATACCATTAGAAAAAAATTATAAACCCTACAGAAATGATTACAATAAAGTTATCACTTAATGTGTTTAAATTTATCACTACAGTACACAGCAGACAGGTTTATACAATAGATGATGGATGACTGAACAACAGACAGATAAACAAATGAATAGGTGAGTTTTCTGTTTGATTTCTAAATAAGTTACATGAAGCTTAAGGGACAAGTGAAAGAGAACCTGGAAACAAGACATGTTGGCTTTTGGCATTATTAAAATGTTTTCATCAGAAAGGACATTTGGTCCCCTTAAGATAAAGACCAGAAGCATAAGCAAATAGCAATGCTTTGGCAAGAGGAGAAAAAAAAGAACTTTGCATACTTCCCCACACAATGCCCCTACACATTCACATATTTAGAAGTAATAGTCAACTTATTGGCACACCATGGAAGTCCTTTCTGGAAATGATTACAGTCACAGATCCACTTTTAGTCAGAGGTGTTTCAAAATGAGAAGGAGATCATCCAATTCTTACTTTCCCTGTGTGATGATCTATTAAAGAGCAATACAAGCAGATGAAAGGTGAGATGGGAAAAAGAAAAGAAAGGGTGGGCTGTAGCAGACCAAAAGAAAAGTTAACAGTGGCAAGAACTGCGAAGTAACACTTCATCATTCCCAATTTTACTACCAGTTGTCGACTGACTGGAGTGTTGCTATTACTTGTGAGAGGCCAACTCCAAAGAGTTCAGAGTTTTCCTATAAAGTCTTTGGACCTCAAAGAATGCACAAATGAGGCCTCCAACTGCTTCAATATGCTTACAAAGTTCTACTAACTTATCATGATGAAAATATCAACTGCCTTTGAATGTTTACCAAGTCTCAGTGACCAGGTCTATGGAGTTAAAAAGAAAGGCATCATAGTCAAAAAGAATAGGGAATGCAAAGGGCAGAATCTGTAGAACCATTGCACATTCTTTGAGGCCCTTTCTAAAAAGAAGGGAGTCTAGAATATCCCTATCCACTCTTACAATATCCACTTAAGTAGGCAGAGTCACCTTAAAAATCTAAATATCTCTGAACATGTCTCCGTGTGTTAATGCCACCTAAGGTAGAGTCTGGCTGAGCAGATAAACCAAGCACACTCACTGTCATCCTCTTCATCATTCTTCTCTCTGCAGGACAGAGCCCCTGGAACTTTTCATCCTTCTCTTGTGTGCCTCAACTCATCCTTCAAACTTGCAGGCAACATCTGTATAGTAGGAGCTCCCTGTCAATTTATAGATTGTTTCCACTTCTGACATGGCACCTAAACCCCACGCTTCTCTATTTAATTACCTATTGTACATTCATTTTGTTTTTCATTCAAACATAACATAACCAAACTATAAATCTTGATTTCCACCCACTCTGGAAACCTATTTCTTCTCCAAATGTCTGCAGCTCAGTAAATAGCAGAAACATTCAGCAAATTGATAAAGACTAAAACTATCAGCCAACATTAATTTCTCTTTTTTTACTTCTCAGTATCCATCTGCCAGTGTCATTGACTACACCTCTCATATTGGATATCCTTAATTTTCCTTCTTTTCTCCATCTGGACAGTTACAACTCTAGTGCAAACAACTTTCATTTCTCACTTGCATTACTACAAAAATTCCTAGCTCACTTCCAACTAATGTCATATTGTAAAGCCAATAGAACTCAGCTTGGTAGCCAAAATAAAACCAAAAGTAAACTGTTGTATTTACTTATAGATTCCTTGTATATATAAAAATGTAATAGCCCTCCAATTAGAAAAACAATGGTTATGCAAAAGCAACCATAATTGTAACACATACTCTATATTTTATTCCATTTTATAATGATTTCATTATTCAAGTGAGAATTAACACTAGTTACTGGCTAATATTGAACACATATCCTGCCAACACCAAGTAAGCACCATCCCCAGGCAACTGAACTACTGAAGACAGCCTTCTAACTGGTCTGTGCATTTCTATTGTTACCTCCACTAAACTATGTTATCCACAAAGTTGTTAGAGCAGCGGTTCTCAACCTGTGGGTTGTAACTCCTTTGTAACAATGAAAATACATCCTGCATGTCAGATATTTACATTACAATTCAAAACAATAGCAAAATTATAGTTATGAAGTAGCAACAAAAATAATTTTATGGTTGGGGGTCACCATAACATGAGGAACTGTATTAAAGGGTCATGGCATTAGGAGGTATTAGGAAGGTTGAGAACCACTGTGTTAGAGTGAACTTTTTAAGACATAGATCAGAATATAAGATTCCTGCATTTAAAATTCTGTATGGCACATATCTTCCTATTACCTCTTTCTTTGTTTAAATAATAATCCTCGCCCTCACCAAGTTTTAGGGTGTACAAGGCTAATCAGCAGGAGAATTTCTTTCTCTGTTTCTTTTGTTTTTCAGAAAGCCATGTGACTAAGTTTGGGCTAATGAATATGAGCAGAACTGCAGTGTGTACAATCTCAAAATCTCTAAAATGCAAAGCCAGTTATTCTAGGCTACCTCTTTCCTTCTTCCTATGAGTCGGAGTACAAATATGATGATGAACCAGCAGGGATTTTTGCTGTCTTATTTTCAGCTAAAAAGTAGTTTAAAATACACAATAGTCACTTGAGTATTTTTTTTAATATAAAGATGGAGGAATATAGTTTAAAATAGGCTACACATCCCCTTGGTGTGATCAGTTATTGGATATCTGATAAACAATAAAGTATTTCTTTAAAGGATTTTGCAAAAATGAAGGGAAAGGAAAAAAGACAATATATTCAAATCTATTGACAAAATGTCATAACTGATTCTAATGATTATGGAATGTATAAAAAGCAATAGCTAGACACTATATGTCAATGATCCATGCCTAGAAGTGACACAAAGTATTATATGTTCCCAGGGTCAGGAAAAAGCACAACAAAGTTGAGGATACCCTGTTAAATGAGAATCTATATCTATAACTCAACAAAATAAAAAAGGTAGGAAAGATCACATATAATTTAAGATATTTTCAGGACATTATACATTCATAAGCTTAAGTAAATTGCCTGAAATAACAAGGAGAGAGAAAGAATTATATTTTATTTACTCCTTTTGAGAAAAAATGGAAAATGTATTATCTCACCTAACTGAACTAGTAGGGAAAGATTTAGTCTCCTGCAGAACCCAACCCAAATATTTAAAGGATGTCACCACAGATCTGTTGTTTTCTGCTTCATAAACTTTTTGTTTTTTACTAAATTTAGAATTATCAAAACACTAATTATACTTACTATATTTCCTGCATATCCCCCACTCAGCTTCCCCTTTTGTTAACATTTTTACATAAACATGGCATTGTGGTTAAAATTATAAATTAACATTGATAAAATTCCATTAACTGAACTAGAGTCTTTATTGTAATATCACCAGTTTGTTCACTAATGTCCTTCTTCTATTCCAGATCCAACCAGGATTCCATCTCACATTTAGTTGTTATACTTCCTCAGTCTCCCCTGATCCTTAATAGTTCCTCAGTTTTTCCATATCTTTCTTTCTTTATTTATTTTTTTATTATTTTTTCATTACTTATTTTTTATTAAATCATAACTTTGTACATTGATGTCTTTATGGGGTTCAGGGTACTACTTCAATATACAATGTAAAATGTTTACATTGAACTAAGTAACACATCCATGACAATTATACTCATTTCTTAATTTTTTGAAATGTATCATTGCATCATGCACATTAGGTGAGGTCACCCAAATACCCTCCCTCTTCCTATATCCCTCCTCCCCTTTTCCCTCTTATCTTCTCTTCTACTTTCTGGACTATAGTTATGTTTTGCCATTCATATGAGTATGTAGGTGATTATATATTGATTTCATAGTAGTATTGAATACTACTACTATATTTGAATACATTGGATACTTTTTTTTTTTCATTCGTGAGATACTTTACTAAGAAGAATATGTTCCAGCTCCATCCAGGTAAACATAAAAGATGTAAAGTCTCCATCTTTTTTATGGCTGCATAGTATTCCATGGTGTACATATACCACAATTTGTTAAACCATTTATGGGTCGATGGGCACTTAGGCTATTTCCATGTCTTGGTTATTATGAATTGGACTACAATAAACATTCTGGTGCAAATGTCTTTGTTTTAAAATAATTTTTGATCATCTGGGTATATACCTAGTAGAGGAATTGCAGGATCTAATGGTAGGTCTACTTTTAGTTCCTTGAGTGTTCTCCAAACTTCTTTCCAAAAAGGTCGTATTAGCTTGCATTCCCACCAGCAGTATAGAAGTGTTCCCTTCTCTCTGCATCCATGCCAACAATCTGTAGTTTTGGGATTTTGTGATGTGGGCTAAACTTACTAGAGTTAGATATCTCAAAGTGATTTTTGATTTGCATTTCTCTGATGATTAAGGATGATGAGCATTTTTTTCATGTGTTTGTAGGCTATGCGCCTGTCTTCATCAGAGAAGTTTCTGTTCAAGTCTCCTGCCCACATAGAAATGGGGTTAGTTATTCTTTTCTTATTGATTAGTTTGAGTTCTCCGCAGATTCTAGTTATCAGACCTTTGTCAAAAGCATAACCTGCAAAAATCTTCTCCCATTCTGAAGGTTGTCTGTTTGCTTTACTTCCTGTGCTCTTGGCCGTGCAAAAGCTTTTCAGTTTGATCAGATCCCAGGAATGTATTTTTGATGTTTCAATTGCCTGGGGATTCCTCCTTGTGAAATAGTCTCCCAGTCCAATTTCTTCAAGTGTTTTCTGTGCACTCTCTTCTAGTATTTTTATAGTTTCATGTCTTAAGTTTAAATCTTTTATTCAGTGAGAATCAATTTTCGTTAATGGTGAAAGGTGGGAGTCCAGTTTCAGTCTTCTACAGGACACCAGCCAGTTCACCCAGCACCATTAGCTTAATATCCCCCACTAAATATTTTTGATAGGCTTGTTGAAGATCAAATGATGATAAGTAGCTGGGTTCATCTCTTGGTTCTCTACTCTGTTCCGTAAATCTACCTCTCTGTTTTTGTGCCAGTACCATGCTGTTTTGATCACTGTAGATTTATAGTATAGCCTGAAGTCTGGTAATGTGATACCTCCTGATTTGTTCTTTTTCTGAGTAATGTATTTGCCATTCAAGGTTGTTTCTGATTCCATATAAACTGAAGCACTATTTTTTCAAGTACTTTAAAGTATAACAATGGTGCTTTAATAGGGATTTCATTAAATCTGTAGATTGCTTTGGGTAGTATGGATATTTTAACAATGTTGATTCTACCCAGCCATGAGCATGGTATGTTTTCCCATTTGTTAACATCTTCAGCTATTTCTTTTCTCAGAGTTTCATAGTTCTCTTTATAATAGAGATCTTTCACATCCTTTGTTAGGTAAATTCCCAGATATTTCATCTTCTTTGGCACTATCGTAGAAGGAATAGAGTCCTTGATTGTTTTTTCAGCTTGACTATTGTTGGCATATATAAAAGCTACTGACTTGTAAATATTGATTTTGTATCCTGAGATGCAGTTGTATTCCTTGATCACTTCTAAGAGTTTTGAATTTGAGTCCCTGGGATTTTCCAAGTATAGGACCATGTCATCAGCAAAGAGTGAGAGTTTGATCTCCTCTGACCCTATTTGGATACCCTTGATCACCTTCTCTTGTCTGATTGCAATAGCTAAGACTTCCATTACAATGTTAAATAGCAGGGGAGACAGTGGGCATCCTTGCCTCATTCCTGATCTGAGTGGAAATGTTTTCATTTTTACACCATTCAATACGATATTGGCTGTGGGTTTGCTGTAAATGCCCTCTATCAATTTAGGAAATGTCCCTTCTTATGACTATTTTCTTAAGAATTCTATCATGAAAGGACGCTGGATATTATCAAAGGCTTTTTCTGCATCATTTGAGAGAATCATATGGTCTTTGTCTTTTATTTTATTGATGTGATGTATTATATTTATGGATTTGCATATGTTGAACCCACCCTGTAACCCTGGAATAAAACCAACTTGATAATGGTGTATAATTTTTTTGATGTGTTGTTGAATCCTGTTTGCTAAGATCTTATTTAATATTTTTGCATTAATATTCATTAATGATATTGGTCTGTAATTTTTCTTCTTTGTTGGATCCTTTCTTGGTTTGGGTATCAGGGTAATATTTGCTTCATAGAATGTGTTGGGAAGTATTCCTTCCTTTTCTATGTTTTGGAAAATGTTATATAATATAGGTACTAGTTCCTCTTGAAAGGCTTGATAGAATTCAGATGTGAAGCCATCTGGTCCTGGTATTTTCTTTTTAGGGAGATTTTGTATTGTATTGTTGATGCTATTTCAGTGGTTGATATAGGTCTATTCAAGATGTCTAATTCTTTCTGGTTGAGTCTAGAAAGGTGGTGTGCTTCCACATATTTGTCCATTTCCTTCGTATTTTCATATTTCTGGGAATAGAGAATTTTGTAGTAATCATTGAGGATTTTTTTAATTTCTGAAGTGTCTGCTGTTATTTCTCCTTTATCATTTCTGATAGATGATATTAGAGATTTTACTTTTCTATTTCTGGTTAGTTTGGCCAAGGGTCTATCAATTTTATTAATCTTTTCATAAAACCACCTTTTTGTTTTGTTGATCTTCTGATTGATTCTTGTGTTTTCAATTTCATTTAATTCTGCCCTAATTTTGGCTATTTCTTTTCTTCTGCTGGGTTTGGGGTTGCAATGTTCTTCCTTTTCCAGTTGCTTGAGATGATAGATTAAGTTGTTGGCTTCCTCTCTTTCTGTTTTCTTGATGAAGGTTTCCAATGCTATAAATTTCCCTCTTAGGACTGCCTTTGCAGTATCCTATAGGTTTTGATAATTTGTGTCTTCATTATTATTTAGTTCCAAAAAATTGTTGATGTCTTTCTTAATCTCGTCTTTCACCCAGCTATCAGTCAGCCTAAAATGATTTAGCTTCCATGACTTTGTTTGAGTATGGAGATTCCCATTCCTGTTGAGTTCAAATTTTATTCCATGGTGGTCCGAGAAGATACAAGGAATCATTTCTATACTTTTAAATTTGCTGAGGTTAGACTTGTGCCCTTGGATATGATCTATTTTGGAGGATTACTCCTTGGGCTGATGAGAAGAATGTATATTCAGTTTTATTAGGGTGAAATGTTTGTTCTGTAGAGTCTGTAAAGTCCATTTGTTCTAGGGTCAGGTTTAAGTCTAATATTTCTTTGTTTAGTTTCTTCTTGGAGGATCTATCCAAAACTGTCAAAGGGGTGTTAAAATCTCCAACTATTATAGTGCAGGAAGACATCAGGTTATTCATATCCATTAAGGTCTGCTTTATGAATTGAGGAGAATTCAGGTAGGGTGCATAAATGTTAATTATCAAAATCTCTTCATGTTGGGTGTTTCCCTTGACAAATATGTTGTGTCCTTCCTTATCTTTATCTTTGTTGGTTTAAAGCCAATTGTATCTGCTACTAAAATTGCAACCCCTGCTTTTTTCTGGTTTCCATTTGCCTATATTATACAAACCATCCCTTCACCCTGAGTCTATTTTTATCCTTTATGGTAAGGTGAGATTTTTGTATACAGCAGAGATCTGGTCTGAGTTTATGTATCCAGTCAGCCAGCCTGTACCTCTTTAGAGGACAATTTAATCCATTCACAATAATTGAGAAAATGAGGATAAGCCTGGTTATGTTTTGGGTCATGATTTTCAGATTTCCAGTGGACAATTTTAATCCTTTCACCACTGTTGAAGTTGGGCTTTGTTCAAAAATTTTCTGGGTGAGTTTACTTTGGAGGTAGATCATTGCACTGATCATTGCAGAGGATGGGTCTGAGAATATCCTGGAGAGTTGGTTTAGTTATGGCAAATTTCTTCAACATGTCTATGTCATTAAAGTATTTGATTTCTCCATCACAAATGAAACTCAGTTTAGCTGGGATATAGGATCCTGGGCTGGAAGTTGTTTTGTTTTAGGAGATTGAAGGTTGATGACCATCTTCTGGCTTGAAACATTTCAGCTGAGAGATCTGCAGTTATTCTGGTATTTCTCCCTTTGTAGGTAATGCTTTTCTTACATCTGGCTGCTTGCAGAATTTTCTCCTTCATCTTAACTTTGGTAAAGTTAATCACAATGTATCTAGGAAATGCTTTATTTGGATTGAGTTTTGCTGGGGTTCTGAAACTGTCTGCTGTCTGTCTTGCAATATTTGGGAAATTCCCCCAAAATCTCTTGGAGTAAAGCATCTGTATCTTTAGGACCATCCTTTTCTCCTTCAGGAATTCCTGTGAATGTTTGATCTTTTGGAGTGCTCCCACAACTCTCTCAGGGAATGATCAGTTTTTGCTCTCAATTTTTCTGCCTCTTTGAGTGTTTGGGAATGTTCAAAAGCTTTGTCTTCAGTTTCAGAAATCCTTTCTTCTGCCTGGTCAACTCTATTACTGAGGAATTCTACTATATTTTGGAGCTCTTCAACCTATTTTTTCATTTCCTTGAGCTCTGCTATCTCTTTTTTCATTATGTCTGTATCTTCGGTGACTTGGACTTTGACTTCATTACTTTCTTGAGATAACTTTAGAACTACTCTTTGGAATGCAATTTCTATCTTTTCTTCCATTCTATTTATCTTATTTGCAATCCATATTCTGAATTCAGTTTCTGACATTGCTGCCATTTGTCTATGCATGGCATCTTCAGTATCTCCTTTGTCATTTCTTAGGGGTGATCTATTCTGGTTATTCTTGTTCCCAGTGTTCTTCTGTTGGTTCCACACCATGTTTGTTTTCTACTGTTTGGTTATTAGAACTGATAGGGTGAGATTGAATTGGGGTTCCCAGGTAGTAGAGATAGCCCCTTACCAAAGCTTATTTCCTAAAACCTTACAAAGGCCCCTTTCAGAGTTTTGGCTGGAGACTCTGAGGACCTACTTGGTGAGATAGTGCAGAATAGCTCTGTTTTGATATCAGCCAACCTCTACCCTATCCTAAGAAACCACACTGATAGATTTAAATCTTGACTGTGAAAAGATACAAACAGCTATGGCACCTAGCCCCTACCCTTCAGTTCTTTTCCACTACAGAACTTCGAAGGTCAACCTCGAATGTTCCTGAGTGGACAGTCCCAGACCATGGTTGAACATGGGTTCCAACCAAATTATTTCTGGCAGTGCAAACCCTGCCCAACAGAAAGGGATTCAAGGACAATTCAAAACAAAGGGATTCAAAGCACAATTGTAGCCAGGGATCCATACTCCCACCTGCCAGACTCAGTCCACACTATTGTCTGCTTCTCTGCTCACAGGTCCAGCTGGAGCCAGGGGCAACGCCCCCTCCCAGCAGTCTCAGTCCACACAGCTAGCCTCTGCTGCTAGACCAGTTGGAGTCAAGGTACCATGCCCCTCCTTGCCAGTCTCAGTTTCCACTGCCTGGCAAGCCTCTGTTGCAGGCTCTGTTGGAGTCAGGGCATCAGACCTGCACTCTGGTCTCAGTCCACACAAAGCTAGCCTCTATTTGCCAGACCAGTTGGAGTCAGGGGACAATGCCCCGCCTGCCAGTCTCAGTCCACTGCCAGGCAAGCCTCTGTTCACAGGTTCTGTTAGAGTCAGAGCACCACACTCCACCTGCAGGTCTCAGTCCTCACCTGGTAAACCTCTGTTCACCAGTCCCGCTGGAGGCAGTGGAGCATGCCCTAGCCTTCAGGTCTTGGTTCACACCCAGTAAGCCACTTCTTGAGGGTTCTGTTGGAATCAGGAGACCACACCCTTGCTTTCAGGTCGCAGTGCATGCCTATCAAGCCTCTGCTCATGGGCCCAGCAGGGACCAGCCCTGTCTGCCAAACTCAGTCCACATGGGGCAACCACTCTCCTGCTGTGGGTGCCATCAGAGCCAGAGATCTGCACCCCATCCTGCCAGACACAGCCCAAACTGAGGGTCAACACTACCACTGGTCAGGCATAGTCACAACCAGGGGACTGTTCTTTCTCCCACCAAATGTCCCTTTCTTACCACACCCTCTTTCTTCCCCATTAGTCACAGATTCTATTCTGATGGTTGGTGGTCCACACTATGTCCAGGTCTCTCGGGACAAGACCAAACACTCTATGCTCTGCAGGGGTCAGAGCTTCAGACTGCCATGCAAAGGGGAAAGGGTGGACTGGGGAGTTTAGATTTGTGGGGGAAAATATCTGTTCAATTTTATGCCTGGCAGAGTGGTGTCTAGGTTCATAAGTAGGACCTCCCTAGAGAAAGAGACCTGGAGTTTGGTGGCTCACTCCCAAAAGGTAAAATGAGAGGTCTTTTGTTCCCTGCTGATTCACAGATAGCCTGCAGCAGGCCTCCTGCTTGGGGGAGGGTTCTCCCATCCTCTAGTCAATAGGCTTTGTACCTGTAATTTGTTTTCTTCCTTGAAAACTACTGCCAAACTTCTTTCTTGGCTCACCTCCTCGTCTTTGGGTTCATAGAGTCTGATTCCGTCCAGTTTTCCTACCTCTGCTCAGGAACCT
>CAUYON010057883.1:0-45791 GCA_963573935.1 Arctocebus calabarensis
TTTTTTTTTTTTTTTGAGACAGAGCCTCAAGCTGTCACCTTGGATAGAGTGCTGTGGCATCACAGCTCACAGCAACCTCCAATTCCTGGGCTCAAGCGAGTCTCCTGCCTCCGCCTCCCAAGTAGCTGGGACTACAGGCACCCGCCACAACACCCGGCCATTTTTTGGTTGCAGCCGTCATTGTTGTTTGGCTGGCCCGGGCTGGATTCGAACCCGCCAGCTCAGGTGTACATGGCTGGCGCCTTAGCCTGTTGAGCCACAGGCGCTGAGCCAATTTTGATGTTTTTTAATTACAGAGAGAGGTTTTATATTATCCAAAAGAAATTTCTTTGTCTTTTTCAACATTTACTTCCATCCACTTATCTACTTATTTTCTACTTCCATTTGTAAGTTCATTGCACCAAGCACAGAGAATGTATTTTCAGCTATATTAGATTTTTCAAGAACATCTGCTATTTTCTTATGAACGATATGTGCTTATGTGAGGGTGGGAGGGAAGCTTAGCACGAATGGCTCCGTTTTGCTCCTGACCCCCTGCTGGCTCTGGTGCAAGGTTAACAAGGTTGTCCATCTTTTAGGTTAATGGCTTAGCTCTGCATCTAGGTCACCTAATTATAAGAAGAATTTAGTTTGTAGTTCCACTCTAGAAGAAAGATGATAAGTGTTCCTTTCCCAAGACTAACTCTCAGGGAGACAGGGAAAGTATGCACAGAATTAACAAAGCTCTGTTGAAGATTTACAGGAACATCGTGACCTGAACTACCCATCCAAAGTTTACCAACACATAGGCAGAAAGCCTATATGTGCCTTTTACTCAATGCATGCTGGAAAGGCAAGTAAAAAAGTCCTTTTAGAAGCTGACTGGGAGAAACCAGTATAGAGCTCCACAAAAAGGTCTATAGCCTTGTCCCAGAGGCAGTAAATGCCTGGGAGACAATGGCTGGCGGTGGGGAGCAAGGACCTGTAGGCAAGTCCTTATATATCTTAGCGTCTCAGTTCTGTTCTCTGAAGATGAATTACTGCCTCCAGGTGGTCTGGTTAAAGGTCAGGTATTCAAACAACCTCCTCCCCTGGAGTTCTTATCTTTGTTTAAGTAAAGTAGTTTAGAGTATAGTTGCAACTAAAAGTTAAAATAATAACTTTGAAGTGAAGTAATGAAATGTGCATCAGTTAATTAGTAGAATGCTAGGAGCCAGACCGAGTTGGGCCCAGTCCTGAGACTGGTTTTTGAAATGTCATCTTTGATCATTGATTAATGGTGCATATGTGCAGTATTGGGTATGTAAGTTGGAGAGAAATAAAGAGAATTTTCTACATACTCCCTTTATTTTCGTACTGTTTCATTGCAGGATTTATACTCTGCGTCCCCACCCATCTGAGACACTTTCATGCAACATCAACAAAAGCAAAGAAGTCTTACAACCTCCTCGGTTCCTCACTGACCCCCAGATGTCTGTGGTCCTTGGTTATCTCTTGTGATCTCCATCTCCTTAACATGAAGAGAGGCCTAAAGTTCATACTAAGCTAAGGCACCTATTCAGGATCTTAAACCTGAATCCTCTAGGTTTGCTTGCTCTTTAGATAACAGGAGCTGTCCTTGCCCCAATACCTAGACTCTCACCTCATGGGCTGTGCTGTGACACGTGGTATGAACTTGGACTTGGTTACACTTATACCTACATATTCTCAAATTTCAGAACAATTATAAAATGAAATAATTAATTTTTGATATTTATATTATTCCTATATTGTTACTATTTTCTCTTCATTTTACTATAGGAATTTTCCAACCTATGCCTGTTTTCATTTCTAGGTTATTAAATGTTATGACGTATCTTATATTCATATTTTCATCTTTGCAAATGAATTATTCCCCAGTTCTTATAATGCAGATCATATAAAAGGCAGATTAGTCATTGTGGTCCAGGAATAATGTGATAATTTATGAGGAAAATAATTTAGAATCTTACCTCATATAATAACAATAATCCAAATTAAAATTGGGCTGAGTATAGTGGCTGACTCTTATAATGTAAACTCCCAGAAATTTAAGAGACTGAGTTCAGGAGGATTCTTGATCCCAAGATTTAAAAGTTACAATAAGCAATAATCATGTCACTATACTCTAGCCTGGGCAACAGAGTGCAATTCTGCCTATAAAATTTTAAAAATTTTAAAAATGCATTCAATTACATAATTATAAAAAAATCAGAAAATTACTAAAATACAAACAATAGTTCATATAATAATTTGTAGCCATAAAACTTTATTAGCATATGTTCAAAATTGGAAGATAAAATAAAAATATAAGACATAGAATTAACAGGAAAAACAAAAACTTTGTAAAATAAAAATGCGTTTTTCTGAGCCAACATGACTGAGTGCTGGGAGCTCCTGTGCAGACAGGTAGAGTCTGGTTCTGTATATCTTATGGAGATAGGAATTGCAGGTAAAAATCATAAATCAAGACCTGGAAGGCATGTATTGATTTGGCCAGAAAAGATGGTGACATAGGGCTCCCCCACTCGAAATGAACAGGGATTCCCCCTGTCTAGGGGGACATTTTCTAGGCGTGGGTGAACTCAGAAAACAGTTTCATCACAGATCTCATCTTTAGACAAAAAACAGCCCTTTCCAGGCCACACTCTCTGGGATCAAGCAAGGTCATAAACAAAGGCAGCCTGATGGGCTCTGGGGGTTCCTCTTGAAGTAGGGAGCACACATCCTACGCCCTCACCCCCACTCAAAGGCTACAAGCAGTGCATTCCTGGCTAATATTGGGATTATTTTCTGCCAGCAGACCTCTGGCCAGATGTGACTTACTTCCCCAAACCTTCTGCTCACAGGATAGGGAAAGCCATACTTAAACTCCAGACAGAAGTAGGGGGCTTCCTACCTTGGATCCCCACCTCTCCTACCCCTCTTTTGCTTATCAATCTTTCTCAATAATTCCATCAATAAACTCTATCCTGTCACTTACTTGAATGATTTTTGGGTTCATTCTTCGAATCTCCAAAATCAAGGACTTAGCAGAGAGAAATTCTGTTAACAGTGGGGCATCTTGAAAAGGGGATGGTATTTACAAATCATAGGTAGGTTCAGAGATTCTTTGATTTGGGTAATCAGTTAAAGAAATAAAGCTTTGTCTGAATACTTGAAGTCAAGGAATGCTTGAGTTAAGCTCAGGGGATTGCTGTCATGTAATACCATACCAGAGTCAGGCCGGACAGTGTTAATGTATGCTTTTTAAAAATAAAATAATTTAAACAGGTTTATTCCAAGCCAATATATATAAGTGGGCCAGAGTATATGTCTTAAAAAGGTCCTGAGAAAATGTGCTTGAGGTGGCCAAGTTATGGTTAGTTTTTATATGTTTGTGAAGGCAGGAATTGCACATAAAATCCAGCTATATGGCTCTGTTCCTTGTAGCTCTGTGGTTAGGGTGCCGGCCACATACACCAGAGCTGGTGGATTTGAACCCAGCCTGGGCCTGCCAAACAATAATGACAACTGCAACAAGAAAAGAGTAGCCAGGTGTTGAGGCAGGTCCCTGTATTCCCAGCTATTTGGGAGGGTGAGGCAAGAGAATCGCTTAAGCCCAAGAGTTTGAGGTTGCTGTGAGCTATGACGCCACAGCACTCTACCAAGGGTGACATAGTAAGACTCTGTCTCAAAAAAAAAAATTCAATTAATATGTGGAAGGTGTTTGTTGGTTTGGCTGGAAAAGTGAGGACATCGGGAATGGAGGCTTATAGGTTACATGTGGGTTCTAAGACTCTGTGATTTATACTTGGTTAAAGAAATGAGGTTTTGTCTAAAGGTGTGAATTATTTTAAGTTAGGTTAAAGAAATTCAAGTGATCTGTTGAGCAAATTGACGGCCTGCAGGTAACCCCTATTCTGCATGGCCTTAGGTCTTGTTAATAATTTAGTATTTTATTGTTCAAGTTATGTCCAACCTCCCTTCATGGCCAGCAAGCCAGTTTTAAGTTTTTTTGCAGGGTCCTCCTTGGCCAAGTGGGGGGGGTCATTCAGTCAGTAGGCCACTTAGGGTTTTATTGTACTTCACAGAAGTAAGCCACATTGTACTGAGTTAATTTTTAAAAATCCGTTTGATGATATTTTAGGGTTTGTAAGGAAGGCTTGACTCACTTTGGCTTCTGTGACCTTAATTCCTGTTTGCTATTATGACCTTCCTCACTTTCCTTCATGTCTGAGAACTCAGTTTAAATGTTTTAACGGGGTCTTCCCTGCCCACAGCAGCTCTGTCCACTTATGGGGGGGAGGTTAGCATATTTTTGTGTTTTTGAAATTAAAGTTGAAAACATGCAGTGTAATGCACAATTAAGCCAATTAAAATACAATTAGTTATCTAAAATATATGGAAAAACACACACTTTATAGTGTTAACGGTTAATTTTTTATTTTATAAATCATTAAGTGAGAACATCAATTATCAAGTAGGTAAAGAATAGTTACAGGGAGGGCGGCACCTGTGGCTCAAAGGAGTAGGGTGCCAGCCCCATACAACTGGAGGTGGCAGGTTCAAACCCAGCCCCGGCCACAAATGGCAAAAAAAAGAATAGTTACAGCAAGATTACACATGTATGTGCACACACACATAAGAGATATAGGCAAATAAACATGGGAAGATATTCAGCCACACTAGAAATCATACCCATGTCTTTTCTCACATAATAGTCATTCATTGTTGGTATGGGGATGAATGCAAACTTAATATTTCACTCCTAAATATACTTTTTTGACCTATTTGAAGGTGGCTATTCAGAGCACCAGCAACCCGAGAACAGCTGGAAAGCTGTCTTTTATAGGGCAGGTTTGTATCTGTGAGAAATTCTTCATTGATGTAGCCAGGCTTCCTCTGAGACACTTCCTGTCTCGTTATGGGAGACAACAGCTGAGAGTCTGACACCTTTAAAGGTCTGACAGAAGCAGGTGCCGTCTTTCACTCTGAGGACTCCAGCTAGGAGGTTTCATCCACATAACAAGGCCAACCACCTTTGCTAGCCAGACCTCCAACATACGACCACAAAATAAAATTTGTAAGCCCATTTTTCCTATTAATTTGTGTATTATTAATTTTTTTAACAAACTCAAATTATCAAAACTATGGGGGAAAAAATTTAAATGTACCTACAGAGTGAAGACAAGTATATCTATGATAAGTAATTTTGTTCAGAATACAAGTTACTGAAAGAAAGCTTTATAATGGTATGTTCGCAATTTGTAACAACCCATCTAAATATGCATTCATTTTATGAAATTTCAAATAACTTAAGCTAACTATATGATCTATACGGAAAATTTTGCAATACTTACATGGAACCTCTTATTGTGCTATAACAAACTGTCAAATGTAGGAAATAATTAAGGGAACACTTTTAATAATGTCTCATCATTTTCACAGATCTATTAAATAAGGCAAATAACATTTTAACTTTAAATTTACAGAATAGTATTTTTCAGCAGATGGTTTTTTCTAGCCAATTCCATGTTCACATTATGTTATGCTTTTATGAGTTCCAACTGTTAATTGATATTATTTTCCTGTGAATCTATCATGTGATATAATTGCTCATTCTGTGCCTTAAAACACCAGCAATGTAGTTATTTTCAACTTGCAACAGATTAAAATCTTAACAGCATTTTTAAAACTACAGTTGCCTCTTTCTAGCTAATTATTTTAAACTTACATTTTTCTCTGAAAAAAAATATTTTTTAGAGAATTGTCAAGAGAACGATCTGAAGCTGATTACCCTTTTTTCTCTCTCCAAACACCTTGCAGGTGTGTTAATTTCATTTCTGAGGAACTGTTCTCTGATACCCGTCTTATAAGATGAGAAGACTTGTAAGTTCTTTTATTGGGATGTGATACCAGTAGTAGAAAATATTTCAGCTTCATGAACCTGGTGATGGAAATGGTTATCACTCTAACCCTGAGTTAGGGCTAAATATTTGGTGTTCTTGGTGAATTACTGAGTGGACTCAAACTTTCTTCTGAAATTCCAAGAGAGCAAGTCTGTGCTCTGGGTGGCTCCCGTGGGGACGGTGGTTTCTACGGGACACAGTTGAAAGGACCCACTTCAGGTCCAGACTAGTTTCTTCTGGGTCCTCATGTTGTCTGCGGAGAGCTCAGAAATGTGCATCACTCTTGGGTCACTTCTGACACTTCTTTTCAGGGCCCAGGACTGGCCAGGTCTTGGGCTGGCTCAACTAGGTTCTGGATGCGGACCACCAAGTTACCTTGCTCTGGTACAGTTTCTCTTGAGTGCCTATGGGCTATCTACGTCAGAAAGAGAGAAAGAGAAAGAGAGAGAGAGAGTCTTAGAGAGAGTAAAGCGGTCTTCTTAGAAAGACAGATCTTAGTCTTTAGCGGAGCTTAGTGATCTTCAGCAGAGAGACGCCGTGCTGGCGTTCTGCAGGAAGCAGAGGAGACAGAGTCAGAGTAAGCAGACCCGTGATAGAATGTGCACGCTCCCAACTGCCTGCCCCTCTAGCCTAATATAAGGCTGATCTCGTGCCTCTCAACCCCACAGGTGTAGAGACTGCCAATTCACCAATGCTCTCATCTCGCAAGCTCTCATGCTTGTTAGGAGAGCTCAATCCCTCTCCAAGCCCTTTCCACCCAGAGGTTCTATTACTGAGCTATACAGGTATTTCTTATAACTCTCACTCCTCCTAGCCAGAGGCTATATGGGCTGCAAAACACTCTCTTTCTTAAAAATATTCGACAAGTCTCCAACCTGAATGGAATATAAAATGTGATGAGTAGATTGAAGCAATTCATGATGTCCTCACAAGGTTTGTTTCTGAACACAGTGTGTTGGTATCTCCACAGCTCAGCTTCTCTGTCCCTTCTCCTCTTCGGTTTTGTCTATAATGAGATACCCCCACCCAAATCTGTATCCGAAGACAAAGTGCCTTGTGGTTGAGCTATGAGTATGTTCATTAAAGGCAGGCTGAAATGGAAGGTTTGTCTGTGGGGAAACAATCATTTGGGTGATTTTTTTTTTTAATGGAAATTTAACTACTGCTATGGTTTGGGTGTTTGTCTCCTCCAAACCTCATGTTGAAAGTTGGTCTCTGATGTTAGAGCCGGGCCCTAGAGCAAGGTGCTGGGTCAGGGGTGATTCCCTCCTGAGTAGATAAACGCCCTCCCGGGGTGAGCAGGGGGTTCCCATTCGATTTGATCCTGCAAGAGCTGGTTGTTAGGAGAGCCTGGTGCCTTCCTGTTCTCCCACCTTCCTGTGGTCTCTGCTCCATCTTTTTCTGCTTAGTGGCAGCTGCCTGAGAGCCTCTCTAGACGCAGATGTGTCTTCTTCCCCCTTCTGCAGAACCGTGAGCCAGATAAACCTCTTCTTGTTACAAATTTCCCGGCCTCTGGTATTCCTTTTCAGCAACTCAGGCAGTGTCTATCCTTGACTCACCAGCGACTTCACTAGGAGTCGCACCACAGGCCCTCCATGTGGGTCAGCTCCCCGCAGTTAAGAACACGGACTTTTTAGGCAATACATTGCTTTCTTGCGGTGGTTCTCAACCTTTCTGATGCCTGTGACCCTTTAATACAATTCCTCATATTGTGATGACCCCCAACCGTGAAATTATTTTTGTTGCTACTTCATAACTGTCATTTTGCTACTGTTATGAATTGTAATGTAAATATCTGATATGGGCGACCCCTGTGAAAGGGTCATTTGACCCCCCAAAGGGGTCGCAGCTCACAGATTGAGGACCGCTGCTTAGCGGTTTCATGGTATCTGAAATGTCTTCCTTTACTAATTTTTTACGGTCTTTGTGTCTCCTTACTAAAATGTAAACTGCTTTTGGGGAAAGGATGTCGTGTCCTGCTTTTCTCTGTGTCTCCGGCCCCTGGTTCGTGCACAGACACGGTCGCTTCCTAAAATATCAACTATTCCGTGAACTTAAGTTGTTTTCACATTCTCCAGCCCCCGCCTAGCTTCCCCTCGATGATACAGTCTTTGTTTACTCTTTAAATTGATCGCCACGAGTTATTCCCTGTGCTAATTCTATTTTCATAACCTAGTTGTATTTTAGTTTTTTCTAAACATACATTTTTTGGATATTTACAAATCATATATGTATTATATAAGTATTTATGCCTATTCATTTGTTTGCTGAATCATTTTTTTTCCTCAATGTACTCTAACATGGCACACTTGAACCTGTAGTTAGACTTCTATGTCAAACTTAAATTATTTTTTGGAGTTTTTCTTTCTTTCTTTTTTTTTTTTTTTGTAGTTTTTGGCTGGGGCTGGGTTTGAACCTGCCACCTCCAGCATGTGGGGTCGGAGCCCTACTCCTTTGAGCCACAAGTGCAGCCTCATCTTAAATTATCTTGATAAAAAAAAAATTTTAAACAATATACTTACTAAGCTTTGAACTTCTTTTGAAAATAATTTAGTTAATGATCGTTAAAATATTTTGCAGCATGCCTAAGATCCACTCTCAGCATACAGGTTGAAATCACTGCTCTAAACTCTTTGAGCGAGGAGCTCATCATCGTGCAACCAGTGACAAATTTATATAGAAACGCAATTATTATTTTGGATTCACAAATTGCTTAATAAACAAAAAAAATCCTACTTTCCTGTCTTGATAGTTGCCACAACTTGCTGGATTTTCATAAGCATTATTTTCCACAAAAGAATGAACAGAAAGACCTCCCCTTATTTTATTGCTCCCCCAAATTATTGCTAATCATTGTATCTATGGCAAAAAATCAAACCAACCATCAGAAATCAAGGCAAAGGAACAAATTTGTTATGCTCAATGTGCCTTATCTAGAGTCTGCACTCTAGTGAGATGATTAACTAAAATTAAGTTATTGCTAAGCGTGTGGCTCACATCGGATTTTGAAATGCTCCTAGAGAATGACTTGAGTGTCTATTTCTCCGTATGAATATGATAAAGCTGAACAATTTAAAGCATATCATAATTCTGTTTAACATATCCCTGGCACACCAATATCTGACCTACGAATTGAAGAGTCTCATGAAGTAAATATAAGAAATGTTGTACAACCAGATTGGTGCACTTGATCTTAGCCAAAAAGTCGAGAAGCAATACAACTAGATTGGTGAAGAAGGGCAGTCATTCTTCAGCCAACCAACCCATGAAATACTGCTCAGTGTCTTTAATCATCAGAGAAATGAAAATCAAAACCACACTGAGATATCACTTAACCCCAGTGAGCCTGGCCCACACCATAAGGTCTCCAAGCAAGGGATGCTGACATGGCTGCAGAGAGAGAGGAAGACTCAGACACTGTTGGGGGGACTCTGTTACTATGGAAAATAGTATGGAGACCCTAAAAGAACTAAAAGTAGACTTGCCATTGGATCCAGCAATTCCTACTAGGTATTAGCCCAAAGGAAAAAGAGGCATTTTATCATAAAGACATTTGTACTCAAATGTTTATAGCTGCACAATTCACAATTGCAAAGATGTAGTAACAACTCAAGTGCCCTTCAATGCATGAGTAGATTAATAAAATATAGTATATGTATACCATGGAATATTATTTAGCCATAAAAAGACAGAGATGTTATATCTTTTGAAACAATCTGGTTGGAATTGGAGACCCTTCTAAGTGAAGTATTACAAGAATGAAAACACAAATACCACATGTACTCAGAGGTAAACAGAAACTCGTAGGTGAACTCCAAATGGTGACATGAGAGAAAACTCAGTAAGGAGGGAAGGGGGAACAGGAATGGGTAAATTCCCACCCAATGGGTATGCTGCATGGGTATTTTGTACTCTTCCCAGGTGAAGGGTGCACCTTCATCTTGGACTTTAACCTTGCAAAAGCAAACGGTGTAACCTAATTGTATGTACCCTCATATTAATCTGAAATAATTTTTTTTTTTGAGACAGAGTCTCACTTTATCACCCTCAGTAGAGTGCTTTGGCATCACAGCTCACAGCAACCTCCAATTCCTGGGCTTAGGCGATTCTCTTGCCTCAGCCTCCCAAGTAGTTGGGACTACAGGTGCCCGCCACAATGCCTGGCTATGAAACAAATTTTTTAAAAGGCCATTCCTATCTTGTTGTTAGGAACTTTAAAACATTTTGCATAATGTTGCCATTTGTGGAGGACAGAGTGTAAGATAATATTATCAAGAATTCTGTATTTATTTTAAAAGAGCTGTGTAGAAAAAGTGCCTCAGTTCACAGACATCATAAGCGTCTTTAGAAATTGAAATATTGGTTTTAAAATGAGTGTTTACTCTTACTAAATATTTGATAAGCAAATATATATTTATATGTATATGTTAGATATATACGTGTTGTGTGAAGTCCCTTATGTGTGAGCGATGACACAGAGTATAGACCTGCCATTGAAATAGTATGGAACAAAGAGTGGCTCAAGCTCTCTGAGGGTGGGTAGCTAACTTCTTTATTTCTTCTCAGCTTCTATAGGCACATAACTTAATCAATAAACACATGACTTAAACCTTGGCCCCAGCCTCTTACTGCCTGGTACTTATGGACGTATGGATAAACCAGATTAACTGATAACCATTTTACTAATATTATCTAAAGCTATCCTTATGGGCTAAGGTTTAACCGGATTAACTGATAACTACTTCACTAAAGTGAATAACTACTTTAGTGAACTACTTAGCATAAGAATAACTTATGTTAACTACTTAGCATAAGAATAACTCAAGTTATTCTTATGCTAAGTAATCAAAAACAAAATCCCCAAACAAGATTTTAAGGATATAAGCTGTTTGAAAGCTTGACCATCTGGAGGCAGTTAATTATCTTTAGGGAGTAGCCTGAAAAATCCTGAGATATACAGGTAACTGCCTGCAGACCTGCGTCCACAAAGCTCTGTCTTAAATCACTTTTAGATGATTAGGTTCTAAGCCACATATGGAGTTCTATTCAGGATTTCTTTCTTTCTAACTCACAAAAGACTTTAAACTTGCCTTCACAAAATGGAACCATTTAAAGGTTTACTTACAGGCTTTTTGCCTATATATGTGTATTTATATACATACATAAATATACATTTGCTTATCAAATATTTGTATATCTAACATATCTATATTCTAACATATACATATATGCACATATACTCTGTGTGATTTCCCATACAGATCACCTAAGTAAAATATTATCAATAGGCTATTTTAAGGTTAGCTATAGAGCATAAAAATTAAATCAAGATCATGTAAATGATTTTAGTAGCCAAAAATATCTCTGCCTAGTATTTTTTGTTTTGTTTGTCTGGTTATATTTTAAACATCTTAGATATTATTGTTTTATTTCTGCCTTTAGAATACTAAATGAATTGTTTAACCTGAATCTTGAAAGATATTGAAAATTTTTCCATTGGTATCAGAGAGTAGTGCTGACGTATCCCAGCGATGATTGAAAAGTGTCTGCTTTTCCTTAAAGGTCATTTAATTTATGCTCCACCTGCAAATCTAGGAAGATTAGGTCTTCTTGAAAATTTACGCTTTTGCCATGAGAACATGGACCTCAGTTCCTGGTGTCCTTGGGACTCTATTTTAATATATCCATGTATCATTAATTTTCTGAAGTCTATTTTTGATATAAATAAGAACTCAAGCTTTGTGTGTGTGTGAGAGAGAGATAATGACATGAAGCTGTCCCACTGTATTATATTTAATCTATTCATGTTCATATTAAGCGGGTTGGTAGTAGCACCTGCTGCTCGACCCATCCTGGTAATGTGGCCTTCGGTTGAACTGCCTGACAATTTATACTTACAGTGATTATTGGTGAGGTCATGCACACATTGACCATCTTAGTTGCTTTTCACTTTTAAATTGGGGTTGCCTATTATTGAGGGGTTTTTTTTGGAGGGGGGTTTAGCCGGGGCTGGGTTTGAACCTGCCACCTCCAGCATAGGGGGCCAGCACCCTGCTCTTTTGAGCCACAGGTGCCACTCCATCCTTTTTTGAGTTTTAAGAGGTCTTTATTTTGGATAGCAGTCCTTCATCAAATATGTGCTCACAAATACTTCTTCATAGCCCTTGCCTCGTCCATTGATTCTCTTAATTGACTTTACTTTTGAAGGACATCTTGACTAGATATTAAATATTGGGTTTTTACACCCCACTCCTTCCAAGTACTTAACAATATCACCCACCATTTTCTGGCTTACAGTTTCTGATTGAAAGTCTAGAATATTTTCTGAATCATGTCTTTTCTTCCCCTTACTTTCTGGTTGTGTTTTCCTAGGAGGTTAGCATGCAAGAATTTTGTTGAGCTTTTCCATCTCCATAATTATACTTTTTATCAAAAGTTGGAATATTCTAACTCTTATTTATTCAATTATATTTTTCTTCCTCTCATCTTTTCTGGGATATCAATTCTACCTATGTCACATTGCTTGGTATTGGCAGATAGATCAATGAATTTGTTTTATTTTATTTTCCTTCTCCGCCTTCAGTTTGCATCATTCCTATTTCTAAATCTTCATATTCTCTGATCTTTTCATCATATGTGATCCATTATTAATCCCATCTGGTAAAATTTTTATTTCAAATATTTATTATTCATCTATACGTATTACATTTTTATTGGACGATTTCTATTTTTCTCCTGTTTATTTTTTATTTAAGTACTTTATCACACACCTATATTTTACATGAAATACCTTTAAAAAATCTTTATTTTCTGTCATTTATGGGACTGATTTTTCTCTTGCTTATGGGTTGTGTCCAGTTTTTTGGCGAGTCAGATGTAATTCTTCCTGGATACTGCAAGGTAGCAGATGGTTGAAAAGAAACACCTTGGTAAGAAGGGGATGGGGAAGGGATTGTTCTCTCCTTAAACAGCGTGAGAGCAGGAGAACACAGTTGCTTGGCAGTTTCCACACCTGCAGTAAAGAGCCAGGGGATACACAGCCTGGGGAGACGTTAGTCCACGCTGCTCCTACTGAGAGCGCTGAGGCCACAGGCGTCTCCGACCTGGGGACCCTACCAGACTGAGAGATGGGCTCCCCAAAGTTTACCGGAGCAGGCATGGGGTGTGTGCCTCTGTCCACCGGGGCCAGGGAGGCGGCCTGGCATCCAGCTCTGACACTGCAGTGTCATAGTCTGGAACATCTGGATTTTACTGCTACCTTTAGACAGTGTTTGTCCCCTTCTGACACTCAGTGGCATGAGGATCAGTTATGTTTTCTGTTCTTGCTGTTGCTGTCATAAGGCTTCTCTGCAGACGTGGCCAGGCTCCTCTAGACCGGTCTGCAATTCAGGGTTGGTTGTGCCCCTTCTCTTGTCTCTGCTGAGTATCCAGGTGCGCGGGAGGACTCCCCCCCTCCGGCTGGACAGGGCCAGCGTGCCACCTGCCATGGGCTGTCGTGCAATGTCCACCTCACACCTCCTTGGTAGATGCCCTGTCTGAGCTTCATGGAATTTCTTCCTTTGCCTACTTGGTGTGGGACCTGGGTGAAAGCTTCTGCTGTTCCCTGGCTCCTCCTTCTGTATAATTTTCTCTTTTCTCTTTCCTGCAAATTCCAGCTGCTTCACCTTTGAATTTTGACCTTTTTTCTCAATGCAGTGACATTGCCCTGCTCTCTCTGGGATCCCTTGCTCTAGACCTTGGCTGTGATATTGCCCATATGGCACCTGCAGGGAAGTAAGACTCATCCTGGCTCCTTTTCTGCCTTTAGAAAACACCGTCCAATACCTGAAACACTTGTTTTCTATATTTTGTCTGATTTTCTATTTTCTTGCTCTAAAAGAGTAACTCCACTCCCAGTTCCTGCATCGTGGGTCCTGTAACTCCGTTCCTGTGTGTCTCATTCTGCAGACATGTCCTGTGTTTTGTCTTTTCTGTTATGTGACCAGCCACAGAGCATCGCACAGCAAACCCACGCAGCTCACTCCTGTTGTGTGAGAAACGACTCAGACTCTGTCTAACTTTTGAAATGTTCATATACTGCCGCTAAAGCTACATTTTGGTTAATGTTTGCTTTCAATGCTTTCCCATAATTTACTTTTAATATATGTAAGATACAAACATAAATGATAAAATCTGTAAGGGAATCCATTTGTAGAAATATGGTTTATTACACTGATCATTCTGGACTCTTCAGGACCTGATGTAATTGGTAGTCTGTTTGCAGGAAATAAAACAATACTTGATAATATTTTCAAATCAATGTGTCCCGTTCCCAACCTCCTGGTTACTGCTGTTGTATTTTAAGAAGCATTTTAAACTTCATGGCATGTAACTTACATTACATTGTGTTATGTAATCAATGTCCATTTAAATTTCCCCTCCTATTTATTTCCTGTATTTGAAAGAAGACTTCCTTACACCTGAAAACTTCAATCAGGCATCATTGCCCTTCTACCTAGAGAATAATCTTCAGTTTCTCCTTAAGTGTGAGTCCATTTTTGTGACAAACTCTTCATTTTTGTCTTGGTTTTTGAGGGATACATCCACCAAGCGCAGAGCCCCAGATTGGCACTTATTTTATTTCAGAAGTTCAAGGTTATTCCTCGTTGGCGGTCACAGTTTCATTTGCGAAGCTAAGTACCAGTCTCTTTCTCCCTCAGAGTCAGCCAAAATTTCCCACCAAGTTCTCTCTTCTTTTCGGGCACGTTCAGGGGCTTACGTCAATGTTTCCAGGTGTGTTTTCTCTGTGTTTATTTTTCTTTAATTTGAAAAACCTCCTGAATCTCTGGCTTCATGTTGTCAGTCAGTTTTGGCAACATTTCTACCATTCCTACTGTTTCTTCTCCAGTGTGGTTTCCAATGTGTCAAACTGTATCTTTTATGTTTTCACTAATCTTTTCCTTCCTTTCCTTCTGTTATGATATTTTCTCAATTTTCATTTTCGTCCCATTTTGGGTGCATTAATCTGGGTGCTTTTTTCCGATTGTTAACATTTCAGATGACCTCTTCTTATTTTCTAGTATGCTTTCAAATATATCAACTGCTGCCTGAACGTTCATTACTGTATTTTTTGGTTCTAGAAATTGAATTCTTTTCCCTTTTTAATATGTAATATTAAAAAATGTACTTGCTGGAATTCTCGATCTTATCTTTCACTTATTCAACTATAATAAAAATTATTATTATTCAGTGATTTTTAATAAATCTGCTACTTGGGGCCTATGTGTGTTTATTCCAGATGTCTATCATTTTTATTTATTTCTAATCATGTTATGTTATCTCTTCTTTTGCCAGATATTTATATGCATAACTTCAGATGTGTTCCAGGCTCAGACTGACATGGATTCCCTCCTGAAGGATGTATGTTGTTTTCTACAGGAGGCGGAGACTGCCCATTATTATTATTATTCTCTAACTAATAAAAGATTGAGACAGTTCAAATCTAATTTTTTAGCCCCTTATAAAGGTGGCCTATTTAGTGCTTACCTTTATTTACGTGCTAGCTAAGATGGTACAACGTAAGGCTTAGAATAATTATTAGTGCTGCTGCCTCCTTGGCAGACCTTTTCATCCCATGCCCTCTGCTCATTTCTTTCCTTATTTATAAGTCTGTTTAAAGCTCTTAAAACCACCGTGAGCTATTGCTACTCATTCACTTTTTCATAGAAAAAAAGTGATATTCATGCTAAGTCTAGGCCAAGACATAGATCAACTGGGTCTCTCATACACTGCCAGGAAGAAAATGCTCAGACCCACTTGGGGCAGACGTTTGCCTTTTATGTTCACTCTGCGTGACCGTGTGAGACGTACACACCCACACACACGCAGGCTGCACGCCTGTCAGCCTCTGACTGAACTGGAAATGGCCCAAGTATCCGTCATTCTGGTTATCCTTGCTGCATAGTGACCAATAAGCAATACCTACTTTATTTTACCTAAACATTTGGGGGGTTCAGGAACATGGTACGAGATCAGCTGGGCAATTCCTGTTCCACGTGCTGTCACAATGTTCAGCTGGCGGAAGGGCGATTCTGCGGGGGTTAAGATGACTTTCTTCCCATGGCACATTCATGGGGATGGTGGGAGACTGCATCAGCTGGGACCGTTGTCCCACGTGCCTACAGATGACCTCTTCTTCATCGTGGTCACATCATAGCCAGAGGTCTTATGTGACAATTCAGCCTGTCACATAGAGTGTCTTGAAGGACTGAAAGTGACTGTTTGTCTCTTAACATCTGAGTCTTCCCCACAGTCTATTGGTCAAAAAGACGTAGGGCCCATGTAGAGTCAGAGAGAGCCGACTCTGGGTCTCTGCAAGACGGATTCTGTGCTATGTAGGGGTGGACTTCCGTGAAGAAAAGGAAAAGACAAGCCATGGGCTGGAGGAAATATTTGAAAAACACATACTGGTGGAGGATCGGAACCCAAAATATACACAGAACCTTTAACATTCAATGGTAAGAAAGCAGCTCATTTGAGGAATTGGCAAAAACCTGACAGTTCACCAAAGAATATGTGCAGAGGAGAAAGAAGCATACAGACACACTGAACTTACGCTGGGAGGAAATCAGATTACAGCAACACTCGGATGCTTTTGAGGATGTGGAGCAAGAACCACCTTCACTGCGGGGGGGATGCAAGTGTGCAGCCACCTGGGAAGACCGCGTGGCCGCTGTGTACAAAGCTGAGCCCACTCCGCCACGCTATGCAGCAATCCTGCTCCTCAGGATTTAAGAAAATGAGGTGAAAACTTATGTCCACAAAAACCAGCATGTGAATATTTACTTCTTTATTATAACCCCCCAAATTGGAAACAGCCAAGGTGTCCTTGAAGGGACCAATGAGTAAGCAACCTCAATGCAGCCATACATTGGAATGTTATTCAGCAATAAAAATAAACTATTGACTTGCAAGATGCCAGCTCCCTGAAATGCTTATTGTTAAGTGAAAGAAACCAATCTGAAAAGGAAAACACTACGGGTTATGATAGAATTCTGCTGTGTGATACTGAAGAGATAAAACCGTGGCTCAGCAGTCACCAGGGGCTGCAGGGAGGCAGGGGCAGAGTTAATGCTCTTGTTTACACTCCCTTTTTACGTGGTGAGCAGAGAGTAGCTTCGTGGGCACAGATTGTTCCATCCAAAGCCGTCTGTTATTAGGTGCAGCGTTATCTAAGAAATATCAGTCCTCGAGACCTGGGGGTGGGGGCTAAGGAAGTTTGCAGCTCTCCTAGTGTGGAGACAGAGCTTGCGAGAAAATTCCAGTCTTTGCAGCTTCTCTTCAGCCAGTGCTACACGCGTTTTCATGTTTTCTCTGCTGAATCCTGTTTTCTGGGTAATCCTTCATGTAGGAAAAGTACAGACTACAGGGAATAGTTTTTGTGACTTTGAACATCCATCATGGAAACACCTTCCTGTTTTAGGAAACGGTCTTCCACGTGAGCCACTCAGTCTGGTTTCTTTCATCGACTTCATGGATGTGGGAAATAAATGGTGCCCATCCAAAGCAGTCGTTTGTGTTCAGATTGGTTCTGGGAGTGATACAGGGTTCCCCCATTCAAGGCTGGACAGGGACCCCAGTTTTCCTTGACCTGGGCAATTTCATAAAGGGAACTCCTTGACCTTTTTCTCTGAGCTGGATGGACTGCATTCATTTCTCCGTAACACTCATTAATGTTGAGAACATGTTTCCATTTGCCAAGTCCTGTCCAAGTGCAATTCCCAAATTTAACACCCCTAGACAAGTGACCTATGTAGAGATGCCCCTCTAGTGTCTTCCCCTCTGCCAGAAGCTCTGGTGCTTTTTAGTCCTTCTGTGCAGAAGCTCTGACACTTTTCACTCCTTCTGTATTCTTTCTGTCTAATAAAACCCTATCTCACTACTGATCTGTGGACTGTGTGTTCTTTCTTCGAATCCCCGAGATCAAGGACCTATTGAAGAAGAAATTATGGTAACATATTTTGGTGACATCTTCCAGGATGAATCTAATACCCAGGGTTATTTTCTGTACCTTTCCTTATTTTTTTACAGGTTTTCTTTCTTGTTTTTAAAGAAGAGACTGCTAGGTTAGGAAAATTCTTGCCTTGGGGGTGGGGTTGCCTGAGGCTTCCCCTCCTAGGCTTCTGGTGGCCCAGAGAAGCTGTTGGGGAGTCGGTTTACCCTTTGTCTGCAGCCAACTACCTGGTCTCCAACCATTCACATAGTTCAGCTTTTGTTCTCAAGCTCACAAAAAACCCAAATGAATTCAATCTTGCAACGAAAGACAATAAAAAGGACCTTTTAAAAACATGCTTACAACATCTGAAAAATACCAGAAAAAGCCAGTAGAAACTTAAGTAAATATATGAACCAATCTTTTAGCAATGTTAAAACAAAGCCCGCAAACTATTTATCATTTATTAGATCAAGAAACTACAGAAAGAGTAAACCATATTATTTCTTTAGCTAAATTTCAACAAATCCTTAAGAACTTTCCAACTACATTTGCAAATTCAACACTAAAAGAACTGTTCTCTCCTGGAGATCTCATTATCATCAAAACTCTTCCCTCTAATTCACCTTCCCGAACCCCAGCTTTGGAAGGTTCCTTTTCTGTTATCTTGTCTGCTTCTACAGCTGTTAAAGTTATGGGAATAGATTCCTGGATACATCATTCACGAGTAAAATCCTGGAACCCACCACCTCCTACAGAATCAGATCACGCAGAGAATCAACCACAGCCCACCTACACTCATGAGCCTAAAGAAAATTCGAAATTATTATTTAGAAACTGGCAAGGAAAGTGTTAATGTAGTTTTCTTTTGAAATCACTTTGTTATTTTCAACCTGATACCAATAGCACTGTAATTAACTCCCTTCCCTCCCTCTTCTACCCTTGCCTTTTAATATGCTAACCAGATTTGTGTCTTCCAGGGACAAGTCATCAGGCCATGAATAGTAAAGATGGTTCCAGTCCAGGACCTAATTCTATTAAGGACCCCAGGATGGGCCTCCCTGCAGAGAAGCCCTAACTGTCTCCTTTGAACACTGCCAGGTTCAGCAGGAAGCAGATGAATCACATTTTTGTCCTTTTTGCTCTAACTGCAGTTAGAGTTTCAACTCAGAGAGGGAGAATTGATACAGGGATCCCCCATTCAAGGCCAGACAGGGGACCCCAGTTTTCCTAGCCTTGGCCAATTTCATGAAGGGAACACCTCAAATTTTTGCCCTGAGGTGAAAGGACTACATTCATTCGTTTGTTGGTAACACTCATTAATGTTGAAAACATGTTTCCATTTGTCAAGCCCTGGCCAATGGCAGTTCTCAAGACCTAATAATATCCCCTAGGCAAAGAATCCACATAGAGACTCCCCCCTTGGGTCTTGCCCTCTACCAGAAGCTCTGGTGCTTTTTACTCCTGTATTCCTTTCTGTCTAATAAAATCCTATCTTCCCACTGATCTGTAGTCTGTGTGGTCATTCCTTTTTTTTTTTTGAGACAGAGTCCCATTTTATCACCCTTGGTAGAATGCCGTGGCATCACACAGCTCACAGCAACCTCCAACTCCTGGGCCTAGGCGATTCTCTTGCCTCAGCCTCCCGAGTAGCTGGGACTACAGGTGCCCACCACAACGCCCGGCTATTTTTCTGTTTTGCAGTTCGGCCGAGGCTGGGTTTGAACCTGCCACCTTCGGCACATGGGACCGGTGCCCTACTCGCTGAGCCACAGGTGCCGCCCAATTCTCTCTCTCTTAAAAAGAGATGAACACCATTTGTATTACTTGCGAGTGTGAAGGATACCAATTTGCCAGATATCATCTAATGTTTTAAATTGAATATTCCAGTCTTTTCACAAAATATGAAACTTTCTCCTAAATGATCAGGCACTCTGTATTTCTTCCTCATTGTCTTCACATGATTTTTGAAGATTTTTTTCTGTCCCCCAACCCCTTACTAGATTCCCAATGTTTTGCAAAGGGAGCCCCACGTTCTTGATCATATGGAGCTCAGATTAACTCATAATAACCAACACTTCATAGGCAACAATGAGCTGTTACTGAAAATGGAAAAGCTGCATATCAGGCAGACAGCATGGGAAACATTTTCTAAGATTACAAAGCTATAGCATAGCACAGCTCGAACCCTAGTCACAGATCTCATGTTCTCAAATTATTATTAATACGACTATTTTTTAATTTTGATGTTAACAATGTTACTATAAGTAAAATCCTACCTATTCTCCATGTTTAACTCATTTCCAAAAAAAATAGACAGCTCCTAAAGCATCCCGGTCTTTTGAAAACAAAATATCTCTCTATATATCCATACAAAAAAATTGGTACTGAGCATATACTACAATAATTTTATTTGTGCTAGACAAACGAAGTCACAAAGGAGAATGAGCTTCAGTTGCTGTGGGTAACGTGGGTATGCACACACAGATGCATCAAGCTATTTAAAAGTTTTATGGGTCTTTCTAGGAGAGAGTTGTCAACTCTTGAACCTAATTAGAAAAAGTGTATTGCTTTTTCATATTTTTATGAAGGCACAGACAGTTTAGTTTAAAATAATTCAACTTATCTTAGAAACGCTATAAATTGCTGTGAAGTGAGCTGCCGGCCACAGCCTGTCAGAGCAAATATTTTGTACAAATCTTAGATGAAAATTAGTGCTTATGCATTAAAATCAAATCATCTTGCACCACACTGAGAAAAAGCTTAGATTTTTAAAAGAATTTCAAAGTCATGAAAAGAACAAATATGCTCAACAAAGAACTGAGCAGCCTCCAGAGATGGATTCCTTCCTCTCAGCGTGGCACCTGAATGAGAGTCCCAGAATCTGCAGATCTCTGCAGGTATTGGTGCTATGGCTTAGGATTTTATAGCCAAGTTCTAGTTGGACATTAATTTAAGGAGATAATTTGCAGAAAACTGAAGAGCACAGAGTAAGGCAAAAGCTCCTGCTGGTCAGGGCAGACCTTGCTGGGTGAGGAGATCTCCATGAAGACAGCCACGGGGATAGCTGGTGAGCAGGGAGGAACATGTCTCTGACCAAACTACAGCTCTGATTGTCCCTTCTCATGTGCTATGTCAGTTCAATGTGACAAAAGGAGGAGTGAGAACAGCTAAACCGCATTCAGGACTGCCTGCAGACCTCAGGGAAGGACGTGGCCCAAGCCTGCTGACTCAGCACCAAGCACGCAGCTCCCCCTACATTTGGTATTTTTGTTTGTTTGTTTGTTTGTTTATTAAATCCATAGCTGTGCACATTAGGGCAATCCTGGGGTAAAATGTGCTGCCTTCATATACAATCTAAGATATTTTCATCAAACTGGTTAACATAGCCTTCATGGCATTTTCTTAGTTATTGTGTTAAGCATTTATATTCTGCATTTGGTAAGTTTCACCTGTCCCTTCTAAGATGCACCGTAGATGAGGACCCACCAATTACCCTCCCTCCACCCATCCTCCCACTTCTTCTCCCCTCCCTCTCCCCTTTCTCCATATTCTTGGGCAGTACTTAGATGATAGCCTTCATATGAAAGCTATAAATTAGCTTCATAGTAGGGCTGAGTACACTGGATACTTTTTCTTCCATTCTTGAGATACTTTGCTAAGAAGAATGTGTTCCAGCTCCATCCATGTAAACATGAAAGAGGTAAAGTCCCCATCTTTCTTTAAGGCTGTATAATATTCCATGGTATACATGTACCACAATTTCTTAATCCATTCATGGGTGGATGGGCACTTGGGCTTCTTCCATGACTTAGCAATTATGAATTGGGCTGCAATAAACATTCTGGTACAGATGTCTTTGTTATAATGTGGTTTTTGGTCTTCTGGGTATATAGCTAGTAAAGGAATTATAGGATCAAATGGCAGGTCTATTTTTAGATCTCTAAGTATTCTCCAAACATCCTTCCAAATTTGGAAGGCAATCCAACCACCACCCAGAGTGGGGCACAAAGAGCCACAGGAGATACCCAAAGTGACTCAGCCAAAACAAGGCTCTGGACAAGTGTCAGCTCATTGATAATACAAAAAAAGATAAAAGTGGCCTTGAGTGATCTGAACAGCAATACTGCACAACACAGGAAAGAGACAGTTGTCTCCCCTCTGAAATTAAGAGTGTATATATAAATAATTTAATCTCATGCATCAGGTAAAAATTCACCAAACTTTTTCACTTCTCTAAAATTCAGGGACATGTAGCCTCTACAAAACAGAGTCATAATGTTAAAAGAGACTAGCATAAGATGAAAAGAAAAGTGGTACAGGAAAGGAAACCAGATGAGATGAAAATCCTTAGGATGAAAAAGTAACCGGGTAGCAAAAATGATTATAAGAAAAATGAATCTTCAAGTAATAAAGAAGGGAAAAACCTTAATTGGTAATGTGGAAACTCAAAGAGGGAGAGCACACGGGTGAAAATTCTGGTAAGATTACAGACAGGTAGCACAACTAAATTAGGAGTATGAGAAAATACACAAACTTTAGACTAAAAAAACAGAGATCAAAAGTCAGAACTGCAGGTATTTCATTAGAGAAATTCTAAAGAAGTAGAAGGAAAAGAATAAGAAATAATATGATTAAATATAAGCATTGAGAAGAGAATAAAGGTTTTTAAATTTCTTAAAGATTTAAAAAATTTAACTGAAATTTTAATTTTTATATCTTATTAAATACCACAATTATTAAGAAAATGTTAGCTAATAACACTATTTTCAGTTTTATTACATTATAAATATTCGGCCAAGGTGAATATCTGTTTTTTAAAAATATATATTTAAAAATAAATTAATGTATATGATCTCCACAAGTAATGATTTCTTTGGTTAAATGAAATTTGCAGTTTTGTATTTCTGTGAAAAATTAACCCAACTTGATTGGGATATACAGGCAGTCCCTGAGTTACAACCATCTGACTTAAATACAACTCACGCAAACAGAAGCTGTTCCAGTAAGTCCCTGAGTTACAAATACCCGACTGACTTATGACTTATTCTTACGAATGGAGGCTATTACTGGTAAAGGTAAATGCAACTGTTCCAGCTTACATACAAACTCAACAAACATACAGAACCTATCTTGTTCATAATCTGGGGACTTCCTTTATTATTCATTCTATAATGCAATGTACTTAAAAAATTTCTTTAGGATTGTTTTGTCTATATATAAGAGATATTGGCCTACTGATTTTCTTTCATGTAAAGATAACATGAGACTATCTGAAAATACTAAAACTTTGAATGCATTTACTCTGATTCTCTCTGTTCTTCTAATTTCAATATTTTTAAATTATGGATGGTGGATACATAGATGATAGAAAAATAGGTAGATATAGACAGACTATCAGAAATCATTGTTCTTATAATTTCATTCAGGGAGCATTTATTTCTACTCTCCACCATGTTTATCCTTTTAATTCACTTTATTCTTTCCTGCACCTCTAAAAATCCATCCTGGATTGTTACCTTCTGCCTGAAGAACACACTTTGGAAATACAGAATGTGAGTTTAAAAACGACACCTCTTAGAAAATATTTTTTTGACTAAATACCTAGGGAACAACTTTACCACATTCACTTGGCAGAGGCTTCTTGGATGAGACACCAAAGGCACTAGCAACACAAGAAAAGCTGGGCTTCGAGAAATCAGACAAATCGGAGTCATGGAAAGTCAGGAAACCACGGAACGTGAAGTAATGCTTGTAAGTCACGCCTGATGAGAGGTTAACAGCAGAAGATATGGAGAACAGCAAAACATCTAGACAATCTACTTAAGGGAAAGGATGAAGGACTCGAACAGACATTTCTCAAAAAAAGACACTAAAGATCACTAATGATCAGGGAAATACAAGTCAAAATTACAATCAGACACCACCTCACACCTGTTAGGGCGACTGCTACAAAACAAACAAACAAAAAAACATGTTCATGAAGACGTAACAAAATTTACAGGATTTGTGAGGGAAAACTGTAGGCAAGGATGTGGAACACCTTTGCACACTGCTGGAGGGAAGGCCTGATGAGACATCTGTGTGCAAAAGAGTATGGAAATCCCTCAAAAAGTTAAAAATGGAATTGCTCAGGCTGGTCTCAAACTCCTGAACTCAAGAGATCTGCCTGCCTCGGCCTCTGGGAGTGTTATGATTACAGGTGTGAGCCACCGTGCCCGGCCTGAAAGCTGGTTCTTAAAAAGATATTTGCACACCCATGTAGGCACGTTATTTCCAATAGCGAAAATGTGGAAGCAACCCAAGTTCCCTTTAACAGATAAATGCAAAAGCAAAAATGGTGTCTAAATGTAGAGGACTGGACACCAGGCTTGCAAAGGACAGTTACTGATTCTTGTCACATTAAAAGGAAATGCTGAGAACAGGACAGTCTCCCGGCAAGCCTAGAGACGTTCCCTGACTTGGGGGCAATCCCCCAAGTAACTCAGTGTTCTGGATGAGATAAGGCCGGTCACTCACTAGTAAGCACGTGTTAAACATTGATGCTGAGTAGTTCTTCATGAGGGTTGTGGGGATCGTTTCCCCTCTTTGCCAGGGGAACATGTGGCAATCCTTACACATGCGGCCCTCATATGCAATTACCTGAACTCTCCACACCTGTTATGTGTAACCTTAATAAATAGCCATTGCAGAGGGGGCTCGGGGCTACCCTGCAACTAAGGTTAGTCCGCCTCCCGCAAGCCTGTACTTCAAATCCGTGTCACGCCTGGTTCCTTCCTGCAGCGACCGAGACCGGGCCATAGGGACCCCGACATCTACAGGCAATGCCATATTATTTAGCCTTCGAAGGGAAGGAAATATTCTGACATAGGTTACAACATGGATGAATTTTATGTACGTTATGTAAGTGAAGTAACGCGGTCACAGAAGGACAATACTGTATAACTCCTCACATATTTGCAGTAGTCAGAATCACAGAGACAAAAGGTAGAATGGTGGTTGCCAGAGGCAAGGAAGAAGGAGAACTCGAGAAATATTGTTTAATGAGTAGAGAAATTCATCTTCCAAGATGAACTGAATTATGGAAATGGATGGCAGTGATGTTTGCACAATGTTGTGAATATGTTTAATACCACTTAGCTGTACACTTAAAATGGATAAAATACTAAATTTCATGTTTTGTGTATTTTGCCACAATGAAGGGGAAAAAATCAAATGCTTTAAAAAGATTTTTGTGAAAGAGGCACAAGGACCATTCTCAGGAAACTCATTGTAATGAATGTGTTTATACATAGTTTGGTATTTTTCTATTTTTATGTTTATTTTCAGAATTAGTTAACACTACTAATCAAGGAGTGTGACTGTGCTGCTTCTTCCTCTTCTGTACATAGTGTACCAAAAAAAACACAATGTTTTAATGTTCATCTATTTATTGTCTGGCTTGTACAAAGCTTGTGGAGTTATCTTAAATATAAAATTTTTATGCTTGTGCTCCTATGATCTCCATTAGCATCCCCTTCCTAAGTCAGAGGAACTGAGCCCCTGTACGGTGGCAGAACTTAACAAGATACAGAACCTCGTAGTAAAGTCTTATAACTCCAGATCCTGCCTCTTTTCATTTGTCTTTACTGCCTTTTATGTGTGTGTGTCGTATATTCAACAAATTCTCTTTCCTTAAACTGAATTGAAGCTGCAAAGCAGTGTTTTTGTAGAACAATAAATATGATATAGGATACTCTTCCTACCTTTCCGTTATGGTCCAGTTCATGGATAAAAGAAATTCTTTCATGGTGCTAGAAGCTTAAAATAATGAAAATGGCATTTTCCGTATTAACTGGAAACTGAAGAGAATCAAGGTGGATTGCTCGAGGTATAGATAGATGGTGGGTAAGAAATTGAATATAATTTTCCTTCTGTGTCCACTTATTATTTATCTTTTCAGTAAATATTTTTCCCCAAATATTTTTCCCATCTTAGTTCTATAAAATAAATGTTTATGTCTCAAATTGTTGAGAAGGGCCCACTCTAATGAAACATTTCCTGCAAATACCTCTTGCAAATGCATGAGCCGAACCTTGCTAGAAATGAAGTTCCCTCCGTAAGGGCTAATTGGAAGCTGGTCCTGCCAGGCTGTTTTCTGAATGTGGACAAAGCTGTCACAAAGTGGACGTGGAATGGGTGAGGATGGAAAACAAATGCTATACCAATAACCTGCATAGATCGCTCTCTTCTCTTCTCAATTCCAATATATTAAGAATTAATAATTTCATCTCTCTTTGCCCTTGGCTCAAAGCTACAGCACAGCAAAACTTACGTAAAACAATTCTATAATAGAATAAAAAGGGCATTTTTCTATCATGTAGATCCAAGCTGACACATTTATAGTCAATGTATTTCCTTTGTCAATTTTTCATGTTGCATTGTAAATAACTGATAATATTTCTAAAGGGAAGTAATTGTATCTGTATTACTTGTAATCCATTTGCTTTTTACACTGGCAATTCTTGAACACAATTTGCCCAAGCTGGACATTGTTCGCTGTGCAACAGAATACTAAGTTTGCATGAGATGTTGCTGTCTTACCAATTGGCTTTGAAAATTATGGGCCTAATCTATAATCTTGAGTGTTAGAAACATGGACAGATGTAGCCTAAGACTACAATGGTATTTTCCTTTGACAGTCACATCAGAATGCATGAAATACTGCAGTTGATCTAATTAATTAACTCATCTCAATTAAAAATACTACTTCAGTTTATCATTGCTGATAAACAGTTGTACGTCTCATATCCTGAAATCCACAAGTAATTTTTGTAATTCAAAGGAATATATGTATGTTATTACTAATTAGTTCGGTCAGTCCCATTAAACTCAAGTTGGCTCATTGCTCTAACTTATTCAAATATTAATAACGTGATGACAGTTTATCTTCCCATAATAGTAAAAGCCAAAATTCTTATGATGATCTAGAAGATGGTCCTACCCCCAAGCTCCTCCTTTGTACAGGTACTGGCCCCCACTCTGTTCTTTGAACAGGCCAACCCACTCCTGATGTGGGCCTCAGTGTCCAGCCAGTTTCTTGGGCAGGAATGACTGATACTCTTCCAGAGGGGCACGGACCCACCCTTCCCCTTCCTCAAGCCGCCACTCTAGTCGATCATTCTCAGTAAGACCTACTCTGGGCACCAGGTCAGCATCTCCAACTGCCTCCCTGACTTCACTGCTCATGCCCTGCTATGCACTCCTTCAGGGTCTTATTGGGACATAACTCACATACCAATCAATCCACACATTAAAAGGGGCAAGTTGGTGGTTTTTATTACATGGGTAAATAACTGCAGCCATCGCCATCCATTTTAGAGCATTTCATCTCCTGGAAAAGACACTCCCTACTGGTTGACTCTCAATCTCCTATGCAGGAAGCTCCTACCCAGCCCTAAGAAACCACAGATTTATTCTCTGTTTCTGTAGATTATCATGTTCTGGGCGTGTTCACATGAATGGAATGAATGCTGTGTGTGAGCTGCTGTGCCTGGCTTCTTTCCCCGAACATAGTGTTTCCAGGTTCATTCTTCCTGTAGCCCGTATCAGTACTTCACTTCTTTTTTGTGGAAGAATAACATCCCATTGTGTGAATAGAGCACATTTTGTTTATCCACTCATCTCTTGATTGACAGTTGAGCCATGCACAGTTTATTGTTTGAACACTGTTTTCAATACTTTCCTGTACATGCCTAGGAGTAAATTTTTGTAGTTCATATGGCGCGTTTCTGATTAGTATATGTACCACCAAACATTGCCCATACTGGTGATTCTAGCTATCGAGTGGTAGGCAGTGGTTTTGATTTGTGCTTTCCTGGTAACTAATGATACTGAGCTCATTGACCCTTGGTGTATCTTCTTAGAACACATCTCTACTTGTATACTTTGTCATTTAAAATTTCTTTTTAGTGAAAACAATTCTTTTACATTCAGGATGTATATATGTGTGTGCGTTTGTCTGTCTGTATATATATATATATGTTATATAGAGAGATATTTATGATGTCTGATAATTAAGTGTAGAACTCATCTGAGAAAAAGCATGCTACCCATGTCATTGCTGAATATCACTATGGTCACCTTTGAAATACTCCCCTTAAGAAGCTATGTACTGCTGCCAGTGCCTAGTCTACCCTTTAAAACAATTTTGGAACTCTTTTTCTGGAATAACTCATAGCTGTCATCGTAGGGCACACGAAAATGTGCAACAACAGTAATGAACACCACTCAGCAAGGTACCGCCACAGGTCAATATGAACACAGCTGTGAGACACTGATCGGTCTGTGCCGTGCTGCCGATGTAAGCTCATGGAAGCAAGGTCATGAACTTAGCCTTGTGTTGGTGCACAGCTGCCCCAGGGGTGTACTTTGAAGGTGACCATGATAATATTCAGCACTTTTTCTAGGATGAGTTCATGACATTAATTCTCAGACCTCCTTATATATACTTGTGTGTACACGTGCGTGCACATGGTGCCAAAAAATGTATACATATTTTATGAAAGGAAAAACAAATATCAAATTTGTAATACTCAAGTCACACTTGACTTCTGCAATTACAAGAGATGCTCAATGTGACTTGTATTCATGTTTTGCCATTGGCGTAGATTATTACAATTTTAACACAGTCTTTGTGTATGCATTTTTGGCATACTCTTTTTTTACGTATACACTTTTATAAGTATATTTTTTCAAATGTTTTCTTACATTCTTTGAGCAGTCTGTTATTTGTCTAATGGTGTTCTTTGAAGCACAAATGTTTTTCACTGTTACGGAATTTGAAATATCTAACTTTTGTCATTCATGTTTTCAGTATCAAATCTAAGAATTCGTTTCTAGCTTTGAAGTCATGAAGATTTTTCCATAAATTTTCTTCGATGACCCTTATAGTTTTAGTTCTTGTATTATCTTTTGGATCCACTTTGAATTAATTTTAATTAATGTGAGTCAAGGGTACAAATTTACACATTGTCTGTGATTGTCCACATGCATGCTATTGATCCAGCATTTAAATAGAGGGCTAACTCTTCCTCATTGAATGAACTTGGCAACATTGTAAAAATTCATTGACCGAAGACACATGTTTTCTACATGGGTACCTCATTTCTATTCCACTGATCTGTATGTATGTACCATACTGTTTTGATCACTAATGCTTTACAGTAAGATCCAGAGTAGGGAAATGTGAGTTATCCTACTCAGCTTTGCTTATCCAAGATTTTTTTGGCCATTTTCAGTTCCATATAACCCCACATGAATTTTAGAATCAGCTTTTCAATTTCTACAGAGAAGTCAGCTGAGAGTCTCATATAGATTAATCTACATTGAAAAAATGAATGTGGATCAATTTGTAAAATGCTGTCATCTTAATGGCATGAAATCTTCTGATTCATGATTATAGCA
The DNA here is from genome assembly GCA_963573935.1 of Arctocebus calabarensis. Taxonomy (NCBI): domain Eukaryota; kingdom Metazoa; phylum Chordata; class Mammalia; order Primates; family Lorisidae; genus Arctocebus; species Arctocebus calabarensis. The sequence continues at coordinate 29,305 of CAUYON010057883.1, forward strand.
CGTCTTGCTATTCATTTAGATCTTCCTTTGACAATACTGCATAGTTGTCAGTAAAAATATTGCACTGCTTTTTCAAATTTATTCTTAAATTTTTATTTCTTTTGATGCTATTGTAAACTGAGGTGTTTTCTTTCTTTATTTTTTTTTCTTTCATTTTTTGGCCAGGGTTGGGTTTGAACCTGCCACCTCCAGCATATAGGGCCAGTGCCCTACTCCTTTGAGCCACAGGCACTGCCCTGAAGCGTTTTATTAATTTTATTTTTCAGGTGTTCACTGCAGGTATACACAATTGATCATTGTATATTGATCTTATGTCTTGAAATTTTGCTGAAATATTTATTGGTTCTGTTAGTTATTTAGTAATACTTTTTATATACAAGATTGTATCATCACCAAATAGAGAAAAGTTTCCTATTCAATATAGAAACATTTCTTTTCTTGCCCAATTGCCCTGGATATAACACCACAGAGAAAGAAGGAGGGAGGGGTGGGATAAGTAAGAGCAGAGAGAGGGAAGGAGTGAGGAGGGTGGTGTCTTGGTGTGTGCCATGCTTCTTGGTGGCAAAACACGATTGTAAGAAGGACTTTACCTAACAAATGCAATCGGTGTAACCTGGTTTCTTTTACCCTCAATGAATTCCTAACAATAAAAAAAAAAAAAAAGAAAGAAAAGGTAAAAACATATACTCTGGTCTTGTCCCTCATTGCACAGAATGTTTCCTACGAGATTTCTACAGGCGCTACTTATCCACCACAGGAATTTCATTTTTATTCTTCTAAATTTATGGTAGATTTTTCTTTTGTGGTAGGTTCTTTTTTCATTGATAATTCAATCTTTTCATTTGTTACAGGGTTATTCATACTGTTTATTTTTTCTTGAGTCACTTTTGGTAGATTGTATCTTCCTAGAATTTATTGATTTTGTCTCATTTATTTATTTTATGGGGGTGTGACTGGCTATAATTTCCTTTATCATCCTTTTCATTTCTGTAAGGTTGATGGTAGCATTTTCTCTTTCAATTCTAATTCTCGTACTTTGAGTATTTTCTTTTTTGTTTTCTTGACCAAGGTAGCTAGTTTGTTAATTTTGTTGTTTTTTTCAAAGAACCAGCTTTTATTGTTGCCATTTTTCTGTATTATTCATGATCTCTATTTCATTAATTTCTGTTGTAACATTTGTGATTCACTTTTTTTTTTTTACTTTATTTAGGTTGAGTTTGGTATTTTTCATTTATCTTTTCATTCTCCTGATGGTGACTCTATAATGTCTTTTGCAGAGCAGAACTAAACTCTATTCTTAATATGGGCAGTTATAGTAACAAATCTCCTTCTAAACAGTTCTTTCTTATCTGTATCCCACAAGTTTTTGTATGTTGATCTTTATTTTCAGTCATCTCAACATATTTTCCAATTTACCTTTTGATTTCTTCTTTAACTATTGAAATTTTGGGGAGTGTGTGTTTTATTTGTTTCCCAAATGATTTTTACTGTTATTGATTTGTAATATCAATCTTTTGTTTTGGGAAAATATATTTGCTATCTTTTAAAATTTACTGAGATATGTTTTATGGCCCAGAATAAAACGCTTCATGAAGATCATTCCATATGTTTTGGAGCAGAATATACATACTCTTGTTGTTAAAGTGATCCATAGATAACCATTATGTCTTATTGATTTTTAGTATTCTCATTGCTCACATCTTAAAAATATTCAGAAGTAAGGAGGATATTGAGACTCTACGTGGAGTCTCATTGGGTGACTTTTAAATATCCTGTAATTTATCGTGTGCATGTTCCAGCTTCTTATCATTTGATTTTAAGATAACTGTAGACTCACTTGCAATTGTAAGATATATCATACAGAAAGATGCCATGTAACCTACAGCCAGTTTTCGACTTGCATATCTATGGCAGCATATCAAAATTTGGAAAGTGACATGGATAAAATCTGTCATTCTCTTCAGATTTCACCAGTTGTAAATGTGCTCATTTATGTAGGTACTCGTATATGTGTGAATATACAAGTATTTGGTTATATGCAATTTTATCATGTATAGATATTTAAAAGTTAATACTCAAGCTCAGTCCCCTTAGTTCAGTGGTTAGGGTGGTGGCGACATACATAAGGGCTAGTGGGTTCAAACCCAGCCCAGGCCTGCTAAACAACAACTACAGCAAAAACAACAAAAAAATAGCTGGGTGCTGTGGCAGTTTCAGCTCCTTGGGAGGCTGAGGCAAGAGAGTTGCTTCAGACCAAGAGTTTGAGGTTGCTATGAGCTGTGACGCCATGACACTTTAACAAGGGTGACATAGTGAGACTCTGTCTCAAAAAAAAATAAAAAAAATAAAAATAAAAATAAAAATAAAGTTAATATTCACATGGCATTTTTCCCATACTTTTACTCAGTTTGTTGTATTTGAAGCAAATTGCCTGAAGATAGTAAACTGGTGGATTTTTAAACCATTTCCATTTGAATTAGTTGTGAATAAGTTAAGTCATAATTCTGTCACTTTTATTATTTTCAGTTTATTTTGTTTATATCTGTTTCCCAGTTTTCTGTTTTTCTCGCATTCCTGTGTCACTTACAATTTTTTTATTCGGGATTTCATGGTGATTTCTTTTTATTTGTTAGTTTTCTTGAGTTTGCCATTTCTAATACTTTTTGTTGTGGTTGCTGTAGATAAACCTACAAACACAAAAAGAGATATGGAGGTATAGATATACTGTTAGATGTGTGAAGAGACAATTAACCACAGTGTAGCACTATCAGTGGTTCACCCCTTTGAGTGCTATGTAGGAAGTTATTCCCATGTAAGTCCATCCAATTTCTCTTATCAATTTCAAAATTATTTAATTATTCTTTCATAAGCATTGAGTACCACATTAGATGCCATTATATTTTTTTCTTCAACCATAATAATAGAAAAGATTCATAAAATTGAATTGAAAAGATTCAATAAAGGTAGGTTATCATTTCAATTCCTACTCGTGACCTTTTTTGATGGTCTTCATTTTGCTGACGTTTTAAGACTTCTATTGTAATTTTCTTTCTACTTAAAGAATTTGTTTCGGCTATTATTTAAACATTTGCTATCCACAAATTCTCTTGGTTTTGTTTTGTCTGATCACATTTTTATTCTACTTGATGTGAAGCTGATGGCCTATTTCCTTACATACTTGAAATAACATGTCAATCATTTTTGGCCTTCATCTTTTCAGGTGACAAATCTGTTGTCCTTTGAGTTGATTTTTACTCTGCTAGTAGCTCGTGTCACCACTCTGGCTCTTTCTTTGGACTTTACTTGGATTCTTAAATCTGTGGGCATATGGCTTTTACTACACTTGGAAGTTTCCACCGTTAATTCTTTGGATTTTTTTATTTCCTTTCCATCTCTCCTGTCCTGTAGGACCCTAATAAAGAAATGCAAGTTCTTTTCTTATTGTCTTCCTGGTCCCTGAATTAGTCTTCTCTTTCTCTCTCTCTCACTCTTTTTTTTTTTTTTTTTTTTTTGTAATTTTTGGTATATATTCTCTGGTGCTCAGTTTATTCCAATTCAATTAATCCACCACTGATGTTTTCATGTGTCTTTTTTACTCTACTTGCTGACCCAGTATTAGTCAATCAATCATGCCTATGTAATAAATCCTCCCCACAAAAACTGTGAACCTTGGTGGCACCTGTGACTCAAAGGAGTAGGGCACCAGCCCCATATGCCAGAGGTTGCAGATTCAAACCCAGCCCCGGCCAAAAAAAAAAAACAAAACTCTGAACCTGGAGGTCAGCTAAGCTCCCCAGGCTGGCAGTGCTTCACACTTCTTGCCACACAGCACTCACAGAAGGTCATGTGTCCTGAAGACAATGGAAACTCAGCATTTAAAATCCTCTTAGGTCTCACCTTACATGTCTCTTCCTTTTTTCTGGTCCTGATTTATAACCTTTCCCTGTAATAAGCAGCATTTGTGAGAATATTAGCATTCAGGGAGTTCTATCCAACTCTCTAGTGAATTATTGTTGGTGGTTTGGAGATAACCTTGAACTTGAAGTTGGTGGCAGAAGTAAGAGTTATATTAGAACAGTGGTTCTCAACCTTCCTAATGCCAGGACCCTTTAATACAGTTCCTGTGGATTGTGACCGGTAGGTTAAGAATCGCTGTATTAGAAGCACTCTAGTCTCAAGCTTTGTACTGGCACTCAAACCCTGCACAGCTTGGATCAGAAGTTGTCAGCAGACTTCAGTCTGAATGGTCCTGCACTTTGGCTAATGCTAAGTGAATGTGGTTTCATCAAGTCTTTTGTTACCCCAGAGAGTTGTTTTCATGTTTTTCTTCTAGGAACCAAAATTGGAAGAATTAGCCTGTACTGAATCTGTACAACATGAACATGAGACAAGTGGACTGTTTTGCCTCTCTCTACCAAAATTGAGAAGTCTCAGCCACTGTCATGAGCCAGGCCTCTTATCAAGCTTACGATCTAGAAGACCATGAAGCTTCTGATAAATAAACAAATGTATTTCAAAAACATTCCATACTTCCATTCGATAAATTCCCCAGCAAGCAGATGCCTATTTTAATTCTGTGCAAGTTGCCCATATTTGGGAAAATTGGAGGTTTTATTAGTGAAGTGTGAGAAAATCATCCTGGAGAAGCCCACACATTCTATGGCCCACAGCCCCACAGGGCTTGCAAACATATTCAGGCCAGGGGTGAGAGATTTTTATTTCATGACATAGAAATTCTATGGAGGGCTGGGATACTTAGATTAAGCATTAGTCACGCATTAACTAACAATGGGGACAGGTTCTGAGAAATGCATCCCTAGACGATGGCTGTGGGACCATCAGAGCGTGTATTTCAACAAAGCTAGAGGGGGCATGTAGCACCCCTGGACTCCAGGCTACCGGCCTATGCTGTTGTTGCTGTCCTGGAGACTCAGTCTCTAGAACTCAGGGGTGAGTACAGGTGTATTTAAATGCATTTAAACATAGAGAAGGAGCATCAGAATCTGACAGGACCACTTTTACACACACAGTCCAACTTTGACTGAAATGTCAGATATCATTGTGTAAAACAAAAATACAATAAATAATTAAAAATAAACACAATATGCCAAACATCTAACTGATTAAATTTAATAAAAACAAAAATTGATGATCATAAAATTGAATCAGTATGATCATAAAATAGTCACAAATTAAAGAAAATTTTGGAAAGGTTTTAAATGATTAATTATAACTAATTGTTTTTATATTTTGAATACATATATAGTAAATATTTTACATATTCAATAATACATCTCATAAATTTTTTCATTCTTATAAATATAATGTTAATTGAAATCAACTAGCAATTTGTTGTTGTTGTTGTTGTTGTTGTTGCAGTTTTGGGCCGGGCCAGGTTTGAACCTACCACCTTTAGTATATGGGTCCAGCGGCCGACTCCTTTGAGCCACAGGTGCCACCCGAAATCAACTAGTAATTTTATGTGTACATATATGTACACCACACATAAGTATTTGTAACTGTGTGTGCATGTGTATAAAATATAGTTCCAAGCATCCTAATATTGACTCACGCCTACAAGATTTCCGGAATTTATTTTAATATCTCTAGATGATATGCATATAAAGCATGTACCTAATCAAACTGTATAGTGGAAAACATCACCATGTTATTAAACTCACTCTGGAACATGGTTTTCCTTTCTTTACACAGACATTTTTGGCAGAATCTGCAGTGTTGTCCATGTACAAAATAATTTGCTAGGTGACAAATTTTTCTCAGTCACTAATCCTTAATAAGTTTAAAATAACGTTTTCCTTCAGAGTTCTGAAACTTTAATGTACCATAAACATTTTATTAACCCGAACATCATCTGAAGTATCACCATTTATTACGTTGTTAGCTAAAATTAAAAAATATTTATATTCCATGGTATACATGTACCACAATTTATTAATCCATTCGTGAATCAATGGGTACTTAGGTTTCTTCCATGACTTAGCAATCCTTAAAGAAAGATGGAGACTTTACCTCTTTCATGTTTACATGGATGGAGCTGGAACATATTCTTCTTTGCAAAGTATTTCAAGAATGGAAGAAAAAGTATCCAATGTACTCAGCCCTACTATGAAGCTAATTTACAGCTGTCATATGAATGGTATAACCCAACTATAACACAAGTTTCACTATGTTAGCTTTGAGATCACCCAAACAAATTCATTTCTTTTGTAAACTCCCAGCACATATAGATAACAATGGAAGCCATAATCTTCTCTTCTAATGACAGTAAGATGGTGGGTCAACTCACCATGTCAAATTAGTTATTATGAAGTAAACAACGTCTATTCATGTCCAAGATTTTTAAAACCAAATCAGTTGTTGCATTGTATTGTTTTGTATTGAGCTGTATTCTTAAATGCCCACAATTATTTTAAAGGGCACCTTGCTACTAGGAAAAATTGCAACAGACTGAATAAGTTATTAACCCAGTTATTTTTGGAACCCATTGGATATTTGAAGATTTTCACACATATATCCCTGAATTGAAAAACTGTGAATTACTTTTATAAGCATCACCTTTATTTATAACATAGAATGGAAAGTATAAAGATTAAATTATTCAGAGAATAAAAAGCAATCATTTCACAAGGAAGAAATGTGTGTGTTGACAAGATATATGTAGACTTTTAAAAATGCCATATAGTTTTGAACAAATTAAAGTAAGTTTTTTAGTCTGTCTACATTTTTACACTTGTCAAAATGTGCTTGAACTGAAAATTGGTACCTTAAAGAATTTTGAAATTTATTATTCCTCTTAGACTGATAGCAAGATCTATAGTATAATGAAATATTCTGATTGGCATAATTTGGGACAGGAATAATTCCTCAGAGATCAACTCCAGCCAAGATAATTTATAATGATATAGAAATAAGTTAATCTACAAAATTGATAACATAAAAAAACCACTAAGAATGAATGATAGATTAATACATATATTTTAATTTAAAATGTTCTAAAAGTACATGTCTAAATAAATCAGATGGAGATGGTGTACATCTAATTGTATATTTGTATATTTTGTGCTTCTTTTTCTAGGTGTGTTTTTCTGCTTTAATTTGTAAAAGGTTTTTATTTTTATATTAATGAATTATATATTATATAAAGGAAAGTCAGAGCATAGAAAACAAAGAATAACACAGTCCAGAAGAGACAATAATTGTGTGAACACATGAGTTGTCTTATTTGCACAGCAAATCCAATGTTTATACCTCACAATGTGAGAAAGAGGCCACAAGGAAATTAAACTGGGATAAAAAAGCAAAGTAAGAAAAATTCTGCAATACATTAGTATTACAGAAAATTTAGGAGCTTAGATCAGATAAAAGCAGTGAAAAATGATAGAGAGTTTTTAAGGAGACCTGGAAAATTGAATTTACATCTGTGATGTTTGAGAACCATTAGAATAATGCTTGCTTTTCTGGCATAGGCATAGATAATGTTTTATGATAGTAGGAGCATAGAAGGAAAGGAAAAAAAAATTTTAATTTGGTGTATTGAGTTTTATGCCTAGTATTTTGAGAAATATATTTTGTTAATGCATGTGTCAAAGCCACTGAAACAAAAGTGTATACAAAATTCCCTAAGTGTGCCTATGGGGAGAAAATGCAAACAAGCAGAATCCAGCTGGCAGAAGTAGACAAAACACGTGATTTTTTTTTTACTTGTATATAAAAGCCAGTTGGCATAGAAAAATATGAGATTTGTGTTTTGTTAAAAATTATCTGTTTTTTATAATGTGATTGATGCTATAACTGGAAAAAACTTGAAGCATCAATATTCTCACGTAATAATAAAATCATAGGGCAAAACTATGTGAGCACAGGGATCCTAAAAAAAACATGCTTATCGCTGGGAACTGATTTTGCCCCTAGCAAATTTACTAACATGACTGAGCTTGGGTTTGCCTAGTATCAAGCAGGACACAGGTAGGTCTTTCCCAAGATAGCATGTGGCACAAGAAACCCTGCCTTAGAAAGCTGTGACCAACGTGTTAAGTCCTCAGTATAAAGATGGGTGAGCAGCAAATCAGCCTCATTCCACATTCCCAGGAAATTGTGAATAAAGTTGATTTGAGACTAAACATATTAAAGAAAAATCATTAAAGATTATAGCAACAGTTTATGCATGGTTTAAAGGTACAGCCCAAGCTTAACGCTGGGCTCAAAAACCCTCAGGCAAAGAATTACTATCGAGTGGTCCCAGAATGATGGTGTCGGTAGGAGACTCAGAAGCAAATTCAAATCCTCTTTGATCACTTCTCTTCCCTTTTATCCTCAAAAGTGCACAAAAATACTTTTCTAAAAAAATTGTTATTTAACAATATCTAAATATACCAGGAAATGATACTATATCATTCATTTATAAAAAGAGCAGAAAAAAAGCATAAACAGATTCTCAGAGACTTCTGTTACTATAGATAGCAATGTAGATTATAAAATAAATATGCTTAAAAAAGAAAAATATGAATATGTTTTTGAGAGACTAAGCAAATGACCTAGCAAATTTGAAAAGTAGTTTGCATAAAAATATATTATTTTAAATTAAAGAGTCAATGATGAACACAACAGATTAGACACAGTTAAGTTGAGAGCTAATAAAATATTTCAGAATGAATTACCCATAATTTGAAAAGATGTAACGTGGACAGAATCATAAAAGACTTGGAAGACAGAGTGGAAAGTGTAGTTTGCATTTAATGCATATTCTGATAGGAGGGGGAAATAGTGCGAAAGGACATTAAGTGAAGGTATTTTGGATGAAATTTCTCTAGACTTTTTAAAGAAACAGGTCTGTATGTTCAAAAATGCAGTTAATCATAGCGAGCTGCAGGAAGATAAATCTGTACCTAAATATTAATATCTCATAGAAAAACTACAAACAACCATCAGGCAGAAAATACTTTGTATGGGGCTAGAAAAAAAGATCAAATTGCCTTGAATTATCTTGAAATCTGAAAGAATGAAAGGTAAAGACACAATGTAATTTGTTGAGAGTAAATAATTGCCATTCTAGAATTCTCAGCCAAGAAAGATATTCATTATTTTATGGCCAAACAAGAAGATTTTTAGAAATCAAAATGAGACCAGCAGAACACCACTTCAGAAACTCCACACACTTTGGCACAACTGGAAGTTCAAGTCCAGTCTCCTTGGTTCCGGAGTAGCCTGTACCCTCTGTACCACACAGCCCTGTATCACACTGGGTGTTCCGCACTTTCTGGCTGTGGGTGGTGCTCATCCTCTTTGGGGGCCGGCATTCCATGATTACCATCAACAGCCCTCTGCTGTCTGTTCCTCTTTTCTACCCTGTTCCTGGGCATCTTTCCTCTAGAGCGGGTTTTAACTTTTAGATATTGTATTTTATGTAAAAAATAATTGTCACAGTAGCTTCTATCTCCTAGTCTATCTTTGTGCATTACACATGTGTTTTATTAGTGTAATTGTTATTCTACAATAACCAAGACAAATAAGAAGACATTTTTAAAAATCTGATCTGTACAAACTACTAACTTGTCTTTAAATTTTCTCACTATTTTCTATTTCATTTCATTTCATTATTTTTAGAGATAAGGACATGTTGCCAGAGGTGGCCCTGTACTCCTGGGCTCAAGAAAGCCTCAGGCCTCAGCCTCCTGAGTGGCTGGGACTACAGGTGCGTGCCACTACACCCAGATATTATTAGTCTGTTTTTCCACATATTTATTTAGCATTGATATACTTTATCAAAAACTAGTGCAAAAAAGCAAGGTGCTATACTATATATGGGCAATTGGAGATTGTAAATACATATTTACTCATTCTACCCAAACACTTGAAAATAAGGCCATGCATTGCTGTTATTGTAGCGGGTCAATATTAATTCCAGCCAACATTTGCCTTGTGTGAAGTATTTCCTCATTTGATTCTTAACAAGAACCATAAAAAATTCAGTTTCTCTAATTTTTCAGTATTAAGAAAATTATAATATAACCAGTTAATGTACAGCTGAGTTCAAACCACATCCATTTTACTGGAAGTTAATGATATTTTGTTCTTATACAACAAGTAACAAAATGTGTACATAATTTCTTGAGTTTTTCACAAGCAATTAGGATGACTGAGAACTGGCAAACAACTACAAAAATAAAAATTCCTTTTAGAAAACTTGAGAATGCATGGAATACTTTGCAAGCCTTCGTGCTGAATCTAAAACACAAACTATTCAAACTGGGTATATATAAGCATTTTTAATATAAGGTGTACTACACGTACAATTAGCATAATTTTATCACATTATAAATAATTGAAAGTTATTATGCAATACTTTAATATATCTTTGTGTCTATAAATGGCTTAGGTTTAACTCAACATCAATCTTTAAACATGTATCAAATCATGGCACTTCAATTCAGTGAAACCTTACTGGATATCAGATGAGAGCAGGTATTGTTATTATAATCCCATGCACTCATAAAAGTATATCATATTACTCATAACCAGCCCTTCAAATTCTATTCCTATTTTGGTATTTTAGATAAGATAAGCTTGAAACACTTGAATTCATAGACAGAATCTGAATAGTTTTTAAAATGTCAATGAAATGCCATTTCTTCATGCCTGAATAACTCAAAATTGGCTAAAGTGCTTCTCTTCAAACTTCTGAAACATTTTTTATCTAAATTCTAAGAACAATCACAATAGGTTTCAACTACAAATGTGAGAATATTGTAAATGTCAGGGTAGATAAATTTTAAAAATAATTTTATAGTCACAATTTCATCATAATGAAATTGTGCTAAATTTTTTTAGAGTAAATGTAACTGTAGACATTTAAGTCAAGATTCTGTAGAATTGTTCTAAAGTCTGAATTTTAGTTTTATATGCAATATATACATAAATATTCCTATTAAATTAATATATATGCACTATCTCAAACAGTTCAGAGCTTATTGTATCAAATACACTCAATTATATGAAACACAGATTACTTTTCGGCCCACCTGTTTAAAACAAATAGAAAGTCAGTTGTGCTTGATTCTACACTTGTATTGCTGGAATTACTGGACATATTACAGTCTGAAGAATGATTTAGGTAAGTTTATTTCTCATGTAGTCACAAGACCAGGGCAAAGTAGTTTTATATCTGAAAGAAAAAGAAATCCATATATTATTGTGAAAGCCCAAATCATTAGTAACTTGGATAACAATAGGAATAAAAGTATGCAAAAATGCCTAGTTCCTAGCCATAAATATGCAGTGAGCACAGACTCAAAGGGCATGACTGTGTGTGCTTTCATAATTTCAGACACAGAGCACCTGCACTCCTCTCTGCTCTTTCTAGAAGACACAGCCCCTCATTGATCTCAGTACGGTCGTCAGACGCTCTGCTGTTTCTTTATAACTGCTTTTCTCTTTAGGTCTTGAGATAAAGAGAAATTACATTAAAAAAATAAAATACATGCAGACTAGGTGCATGGAGTGCAAACAAGTTGAGTTTTCACCAAGTGGGTTTGCGATAGCTTTTCTAATGTTGGAAAGGTTACACGCACTTTAGCGTGATTTTTGAAAGTAAGTTTTCCAGGTGTCACCTAAAGTTCCACACTTGTCCCTGAAGCCAAATCGATAGGAATGAAGAAACAGGACAAGTAGTTTGAGAAAAAAGAAAGAAATGTATTAAATTGCCAGCAAATGAGGAGAGGGGCATACTAGCATCCGGAACAACCACCATCCCACCTTCACACAGAAAAATGGGACTTTTCAAAGAGAGTCTTCAGAGGATGGCTTAGGTCTATCTGACCAGTGTCCCATATTGTGACTTTGGGCTGTTGTTGTTAAGTGTAGTTGGGGGTTTGGGTCCACTTTATTCCCGGTGAAGATGATCTCCCGACTTTGGACCATTCTGCTGAGCCATCTCCTGTGATTTAAGATACTAAAAACAAAAAGCAAAGAACATTTTTCTGCCCTTTTGATTACTAGCCTTGGGCAGGAATGCAGGCTTTAATTCTCAAAAGGGAAGGGCAGTTTGAAAGAGATAACTCATAATACAATTTCTCCTTTTCAGACCTTTACCTCTGTTACAAAAGTGAGGCACAAAATGGTGCCACTGACACATTTAAAGTCTGCTATGCTTTGAATATACTTTCTAATGAAAGGGTCTTTGTATCCTTGACCTCTGGTAGTGCCACAAATAGCATGTCCAGGTGTTAGGGGTGCTGATGCCCTGCACAGTTGAAAATCCATGTATAACTTTTGATTCCCCCCAGATTAACTGCAAACAGCCCATTGATGTCTGGAGGCCTTACTGATGGCCGTTCTTTGTATTTTGTATGTACTACACTCTGTATTCTCACAGTAAAGTAGACTAGAACAAAGCAAATGTTAAGTAAAACCATAAAGTAGAGAATATGTATTTATTATTCACTGGGTGAAAGTGGATCGTCATAAAGATCTTTATCTCCTTCCTCTTTTGAAAAGGTAGAGAAAGAGAAGATAGAGGAGGGTTAATTTTGCTGTCTGTGGGGAGGTGGGGGCCTGGAGTAAAAGCAAGTCTCCATATAATTGGACTTGCTGAAGTTCAAATTCATAGCATTCAAGGATCAAATACAGAGAGAGAATAATAGAGCCAACTAGAGACAGCTTTCAACAGTGGCTCCTGCCCAGAGGGAGCGATAATGGACAGAATGGACTCAATGAAGCTGAGGGTAGGGAGGTGAGCTAAGAAAGAAGATAGATAAATGCATATCATCTCTGCAGAGGCATGCTGTGACTCCAAGAAAAATGGGATATGCAGGAACAATGTGATATCTTCCTGCACTATAATAGTCAGAGATTTTAACACCCCATTGTCAGTTTTGGATAAATCCTCCAAGAAGAAACTAAATGAAGAAATAATAGATTTAAATTTGACTCTAGAACAAATGGGCTTAAAAGACATCTACAGAACATTTCATCTTAATAAAACTGAATATCCATTCTTCTCATCAGCCCATGGATCATCCTCCAAAATTTATCATGTCTCAGGACACAAGACTAATCTCAATGAATTTAAAAGAGTAGAAATTATTTCTAATATCTTCTTGGACCATCACAGAATAAAAGTTGAACTGAACAGCCACAGAAATCTTCATACTCAAACAAAGTCATGGAAATGAAATGACCTTAGGCTGAATGATAGCTGTGTCAAAGAAGAGATTAAGAAGGAAATTATCAAATTTTTGGAGCAAAATGGTAATAAAGACACAATATCTAAACCTGTGGGATACTGCAAAGGCAGTCCTAAGAGGAAAATTTGTAGCAGTAGAAGTAAGTAAACAGAAAGGGAGGAAGTCAACAAACTAATGGGACATTTCAAGCAAATCGAAAAGGAAACACAATCCAACCCCAAGCATAGCAGAAGAAAATAAAAAATCAAAACCCGAGCATAATGAAATTGAAAAAAAAAAAAAAGATTCATTCAGAAGATTAACAAAACAAAAAGTTAGCTCTTTGAAAAGGTTCTTAAGACTGAGAAACCTTTGACTAGCATAATAAGAAACAGCAAAGTGAAATCTTTAATAACATTAATCAGAAACAATGAAGGAGAAATAACAACAGATGCCACAGAAATTAAAAAAAAAATCATCAGTTACTACAAAAAAGTCTATTTTCAGAAATATGATAATCTGGAGGAAATGGAACAATACCTGGAAGCACATCACCTTCCAGACTCAGCCAGAAAGAATTAGAAACTTTGAATAGACCCAAATCAACCACTGAAATAGCATCAAATATATAAAAATCTCCCCTCAAAATAAAAATTCAGGACGAGATGGCTTCACATCAGAATTCTACAAAGCCTTCAATAAAGAACCAGAACCTATATTACACAAGCTTTTTCAAGACATAGAAAAAGAAGGAATCCTCCCCAACACATTGTATGAAGCAAATATCATATAAATCCCAAAACCAGGAATGGTCCCAACAAAAAGAAAACTATCATCGACCAATATCATTAATGAATATAGATGCTAAAATATTCAGTATTTTCAGTAAATTCTAATATTCAGTAAATTCTAGCAAACATAATTTAATGATACATCCAAAAAATTATATACCATGATCAAGTTGGTTTTATCCCAGGATCTCAAGGTTTTTTGAACATACATAAATCTATAAATATAATACAGCACATAAATAAAATAAAAAAACAAAGATCATGTGATTCTGTCAATTAATGCAGAAAAAGCTTTTGATAATATCTGCCATCCTTTCATAATTAGAACACTTAAGAAAATAGGCTTAGATGGGATATTTCTTAAATCAATAGAGGCTAACTATAGTAAACCCACAGCCAATATCATATTGAATGGGGTAAAATTGAAAACATTTCCACTCAGATCTGGAACTAGACAAGGATGCCCCTTGGCACCACTGTTATTCAACATAGTACTGGAAGTCCTAGCCATGGCAATCAAGCAAGATAAAGGGACCAAGGGCATTCCAATGGTATCAGAGGAGGTCAAACTCCAATGCTTCATGGATGACTTGATTTTATACCTGGAAAAACCCAGGGACTCAACTACAAAGCTCTTTGAAGTGAGCAAGGAATATAGCAGTGTCTTGGGAGACAAAATCAATATTTGAAAATCAGTAGCTTTTATATGTGCCAATAATAGTCAAGTTGAAAATATAGTCAAGGACTCTATTCTTTTTACATTAGTGCCAAAGAAGATGAAATATCTAGGAATTTACCTAACAAAGGATGTGAAAGATCTCTATAACGAGAACTATGAAACCCTGAGGAAAAAAATAGCTGAGGATGTTAACAAATGGGAAATTATACCATGCTCATGGCTGGGAAGAATCAACATTGTTAAAATATCCATACTACTCAAAGCAATCTAAGATTTAATGCAATACATATTAATGCACCAATATCATACTTTGAAGAAAAAATAGTACTTCATTTTACATGGAATCGGAAAAAATCTAGAATAGCCAATACATTACTTAGAAATAAAAACAAATCTAGAGGCATCACGTTAGTAGACTTCAGGTTATACTACAAATCTATAATGATCAAAACAGCATAGTACTGGCACAAAAATAGAGACAGACTTATGGAATAAAATAGAGAATCTAGAGATGACCCCAAGCACATATTGTCATTTGTTTTTTGTTAAGCCTAAAAAAAACCTACACTGGGGGAAAAGAATTCCTATTTAACAAATGGTACTGGGAGAACTGGCTAGAGACATGTGGAAGTCTGAAACTGGACCCTCACCTTTCACCACTAACAAAAATTGATTCTTCCTCGATAAAATATTCAAACTTAAGACATGAAAATATAAAGATACCAGAAAAGACTGTGGATAAAATACTGGAGGAAATCAGCCTGGGAGAATATTTTATAAGGGCAATTGAAGCAACATCAAAAATATATTACTTGGATCAGATCAAACTACAAAGTTTCTACATAGCCAAGAGCACAGTAAGTAAAGCAAAGAGCCAGCCTTCAGGATGGGAGATTTTTTCAGGTTATGTTTCTGACAAAGGTCTGATAACTAGAATACACACAGAACTCAAATTAATAAGGAAAGAACAAACAATCCCATTTCTTTGTGGGCAAGAGACTTGAGTAGAAACTTCTCTGAAGATGACAGGCACATGACCTACAAACACATGATGAAAAATGCTCATCATCTTTAATCATCAGAGAAATGCAAATCAAAACCTCTTTGAGATTTGACCTAAAGCCCGTATGATTAGCCTACATCACAAAATCTCCAAACAGCACATGTTGGCATGGACATGGAGAGAAAGGAACACTGCTACTCTGCTGGTAAAGGATTGCAAACTAATACTGCCTTTTTGGAAAGAAGGATGGAGAATTCTCAAGGAACTGAAAGTTGACCTGCCATTTGATGCCACAATACTTTATCAACCCAGATGAACAAAAATCATTTTACAACAAAGACATTTGCACCAGAGTGTTTATTGCAGCCCAATTGACAATAGCCAAGTCGTGGAAGCAGCCTGACTGTCCATCAATCCATGAATGGATAAACAGTTTGTGATCTATGTATGCCATGGAATACTATACAGCCATAAAAGAGAGAGACTTCACACCTTTTTTTGTTTACCTAGATAGAGCTGGATCATATTCTTCTTAGTAAAGTATCTCAAGAATGGAAAAAAAAAAAAAAAAGCATCCAATGTACTCAACACTATTATGAAACCAATATAGATACTCTTACATATTTAAATAAATGATAAAACACAAAAATAGTCCCGAAAGAAGTGGGGAGAAGACAGAAAGAGGGGAGAGGCAAGTGGAGGGAGGGTATTTGGTGGGATTTCACCTAATGTGCACAATGCGAGGGCACATTTCAAAACAACTAAGAGTATATCACAAATTTCTAGGAAAAATAACTAAGTGAGGTGATAGTTATGTTAATTTTTTAAGCATT
>CAUYON010057885.1:0-24469 GCA_963573935.1 Arctocebus calabarensis
TTCTTTTGTCTTGACTTTGGACAGGTTCATCATTATGTGTCTTGGGGAAGCTCGGTTAGAGTTGGATCACTTAAGCCAAGAGTTTAAGGTTGCTGAGTCCGATATCCCTCTGAAAGGAGAGTGATATTTGGGAAATTTTCATTTATATTATTCTCTAGTATGGCTCCCATTCCCCTGGGGCTTTCTTCTTCCTGTTCTGGGATACCTATAACTCATATGTTTGAATGCTTCATAGAGTCCCATAATTCCGCCAGTGAATGTTCTGCTTTCTCTCTCTTCTGCCTTTAAGCATCTGAGTTATCTCAAGAGCTTTGTCCTCTACCTCTGAGATTCTTTCTTCCGCATGGTCTAATCTGTTGTTGATACTTTCTACTGCATCTTTCAGTTCCCTAATTGACTGCTTCATTTCCCCCATCTCTGCCATATCCTTTTTATTTTCTTCTCTTAATTGATTCTGGTTTTGGATTTCTTTTTCTGCTTTATCAGCATTTTCCTTTATTGCTTCTTTCATTTCCTTGATTGTTTTCATCATCTATATTCTAAATTCCCTTTCTGACATTTCTAACATTTCCTTATAGGGGGAATCCTCTACAGTATCTACCTCACAGCCCCTTAGGGCGGGGGTTGCTCTAGACTAGTTTTTCATGATGCCAGGAGTTTTCTGCTGGTTCTTCCTCATGATTTCTTTTATCTGTTTCTTTGTCCTAATTTTCCTTTCACTTCCCCCTGCTCTTTAAATTGCCGTGCTTCTGGACTAGGGTTTCGATGAGTCCTTTTGGGACAGGATCATAAGGATGAGAAGATTGAAGAGCAAGAAGGGAAAAAAGAAAGAAAGAAAATAAAAAAAAAAGAAAGAAAAGAAAAGAAAAATGAGGAAGGAGAAGGGGTGGGTAGAAGCAACTATTGACCAAATGTAGAAAGGCACAGAAAGAGGGGGATGGGCGCAATATAGGTTTACAGTAGGGTACTTTGACCCAACGTTAAGAGCCCCCAACCTCTGGGGGTGCCTGGTTGGGTGACTAGGTCGGCAGCTCTTTGCCAGCCTGTTTGGACACAGTATCCCACCTCCACCAAGTAGAGATGGAAGACAAAAATGCAATAAATTAAATCAAAACAAGCAAACTGAAAACTTTACAGGATAAGATTTGGGAAAAAAACAATTACTCTGGGTAGAAACACTAGCAAAATTGAAGTCTAATTGTTGAAAAAGGTAACAATGGAAAATTATATTTAAACTAGAAAAATGAAGAAATAAAAAAAGAAACATCTTTAAGGAAAATGTTGAAATTAAAAATAAAACAACAATAATGAAAACAAACAAACAAACAACAACAACAACAACAAACCACAAAACCAAGAAACAAAGCAGTGTATATATCTTGCTGTTATTGTCTGGGCAAGAGGTGAACTTCTGGGGTATGACATGTTAATTATAATGTTGATAAGACTGAACAAAATGGAGACCAGAGGCCTCTAATGATTTCTCGAACCCCACAGGGTGGAGAGCTTAAATCCTCCTCAGCCTGTTCAGAAGGCACTTTAAATTGCTAACTTGGGCTAAGCAGAAGCTTTCCCAGAAAAGCGCTTGTCACTGGGATCACTCCTTAAGTGGCTATCCACTTACCCAGTGTGCCAAACCGGTCTCAACTTATGCCCTGAGGGCTAAGGCTGCAAGGTGTCTCAGTCCCCGCCTTCAGGCTGCTCAGTCACTAGATTACTCGCTCCCACCCGATGCTTGTTTCGCGACCCTGAGGGTAGAGCTTGCCGGGGCAGTTCTCCTAGGATGGCTCCACACAGCCCACAACCAAACACTGGTAGCTCCGTCTGGCTCAGTGGCTCAGTCTGGAGCCCAAGACAACACTCAAAGACCCCCACACCCTTGCCCCAGTTCTCCCAAGGCAGTTCAACTGAGTGCCAAGTCCAAAAGAAACCCAAACAGCTCGCAGGCAAGGCCTTTCCAGTTTGCAATCTCACTGCTACTGTAGCCACAGCTGCCAGCAGGATTAGATCGAATGAACACACGCAACCACTTGCCAGATCTCCACTGGTTTTGCCTTCCTCAGGGGGTCCAGCAGTCTCATGCTGTCTCCCTGTGTTCCCAAAGGGATGTTTCTGGGCAGATCTCACCAGCCAGAGATGCCTGAATTCGTCTCTCCCCAGTCTTACCGTGCCCAGTTGCAAGGAAGCTGGGGTCTATATTAACTACGCAAAAAACATGTAACTATCTGCATTTTACAGAAAAGGAAGCTGAGTTTCAGACAGTTAGGTAACCTTATTACATAATAAAAAGTAGAGTCTTGATCAATTAGTGTCAAACATCATGTTCTTCTACTGTGCCACACCACCTCCCTGAAGATAGGAGTCAAAACATTATGACTTTGGGCTGGGCACAGGGGCTCATGTGTATAATCCCAGGAGGGTGGTTCACCTCAGCTCAGCGGTTCAAGACTAGCCTGACCAAGAGCAAAGAACTCGTCTCAAAAAAATAGCCAGGCATTGTGGTGGGTGCCTGTAGTCCCAGCTACTTGGGAGGCTGAGGCAAGAAGATCACTTAAGCCAAGAGTTTAAGGTTGCTGTGAGCCATGACACCACAGCACTCTGTGGAGAGTGACAAAGTGAGACTCTGTCTCAAAACCCAAAAAAAACGAAACAAGAACAAAAACAAAACAAAAAACCACTATGATTTTCTAGAAATTATTTTTTTTGTTTAAAAGTTAGAATTTGAATCTTGGGTCAATGGACTTCTAGATTAACTCTGTCTAGAGTTTGCTTCTGGGAATAGTTTACAAAACAGTGTCTAATTTCTTAACGGCAGAGCTAGAAAATAAAATTATATTCAAATAGAAAGATCTAAAGGGCCTCCAAGTTAGAAAGGAAAAAGTCAAAACAAAAACCAAAAAAAAAAATTAAAGGAAAAAGTCAAATTATCTTTGTTTGCAGATCAGGTGATCTTATATTTAGAAAAATGTAAAGACTCCACCAAAAATATATATATATATATTATAACTGATAAACTAATTCAGTAAAGTTGCAGGATACAAAATCATACAAAAATCAGTAGTATTTCTGTGTTCCAACACTGCAAAAACTGAAAAATAAATCAAGAAAGCAATTCAAGTGCGGCGCCTGTGGCTCAGTGAGTAGGGCGCCAGCCCCATATACCAAGGGTGGCATGTTCAAAAACAGCCCTGGCCAAACAGCAACAAAAAATAGCTGGGTGTTTTGGTGGGCACCTGTGGTCCCAGCTATTCGGGAGGCTGAGGCAAGAGAATCGCCTAAGCCCAATAGCTGGAGGATGCTGTGAGGAGTGATGCCACAGCACTCTACCAAGGGCAATAAAGTGAAACTGTCTCTCTAAAAAAAAAAAAAAATAGAAGAAGAAAGAAAGCAATTCCATTTATAATAGTGCCCTCCAAAATAACACACCTAGGAATAAATTTAACCAAAGAAGTTATACAAAGAAACTATAAAACACTATGAAAGAAGTTGACAAGGACATAAAAATGGAGAGATAGAAAAATTAATATTGTTAAAAAGTCCATACTATCCAATGTGATCTACAGAGTCAGTGTAATTCCTTTCCAAAAACCAATGACATTCTTCACAGAAATACATAAAAATCTCAAAATTTGTGTGGAGCCCCACAAAACTTCAAATAGCCAAAGCAATCCTGAGCAAAAGAGAACAGGACTGGAGGCATCTTACTTCAAAATACAGTACAGGGTTCTCGTTAACCAAACAGCATTGGCCTGGCATCAACACAAACATACAGACCAATGAAAAAAACAGAGAGCCCAGAAATCACATATTACAGTCAACTCATTTTCAACAAAAGTGCTAAGATTGCACATTGGGGAAGGATATTCTTTTCAATAAACAGTTCTGAGAAAACTGGATATCCACAAGCAAAAGAATTAAACTAGATCCCTATCTCTTACTATGTACAAAAATCCACTCAAGATAGATTAAAGGCTTAAGAGTAAGATCTGAATCTATAAAACTAGTAAAAGTAAACACTGGGACATGCCTCAAAATACATCTAAGTAAAGATTTGTTTTGGGTAAGACCTCAAAATAACAAGCAACAAAAGCAAAAATAAACAAGTAGAATTACATCAAGCTAAAAATCTTTTGCACAAAAGGACAACAACGAACAGATTGAAGAGACAACTTATAGAATGGTAGAAAATATTTGCCAACTATCCATCTGACAAAGGATTAATAATCAGAATATACAAAGAATTCAAACAACAGCATAGCATTCTCCCTCCCCCCAAATAATCCAAATAAAAAATGGCAAATGATTTCAACAGAAATACATATTTTTAAGCTTTTCTCTTTTTTAAAATGTGAATTCATGAGATTTAATTTAATTTAATTTAATTTATTTGAGACAGAGTCTCACTATGTTATCTCTGGCAGAGTGCTGTGGCATCACAGCTCACAGCAACCTCAAACTCTTGGGCTTAAATGATTCTCTTGCCTCAGCCTCCCAAGTAGCTGGGACTATAGACACCTGCCACAATACCAGGCTATTTTGTTGTTGCAGTTGTCATTGCTGTTTAGCTGGCCCGGCAAGCTCCAACCCGCCAGCCTCAGTATATGTGGCTGGTGCTGTAAACACTGTGCTACGGATGCTGAGCCTGAACAGATATTTTTTTAAAAGAAGACATACAAATGGCCAATGGATATATTAAAAAATTCTGAGCCTCACTAGTAATATGAGAAATGCAAATCAAAACCACAATGAGATACCATCTCACTCAGCTCTAATGCCTATTATCTTTTTGATTACTGGTGAGGATGTGGAGGAAAGAGAACTCTTATGTGCATCACTGGACAAGAGAAATGAACAGAACATTCTCCAAGAAGACAGAAACTATATAATATGTTCCTGTAGCAGAATTGCTCTTGTACTCCCCGAATCTATTGAAATAATAATTTAAGAAGACAGAAAGAATGATACTATTAAGGATTTGATAAAACCAATGTATACTCTAGCATTTAGAAATAAAGACAAGGAACTATATGTATGAAGAAGTTAGGTTAAGGTCCTAGATAGGACAGACTATCAACTGGCTCTTAACCTTTTTGGTAGAAAATATTTGCCAACTATCCATCTGTCAATTTCTGAAGAACCTAGTGAAAGTTAAAAAATCCCTCTTCAGAAAAAAAAATTACATTTATAGGACATTTGTATGCAATTTTAGAGTATTTATAGTCCCACTGAATTCAACCATGAACAAGAAGCTACTAGGACCTTATGTTAAGAAACTTTGCCGTAGAATCTTTGAGTTTAGGGTCCCCATTCTTAGGGACACCTTTGCAAAAACATAGGCCTGGAAACAACAGTGAGATATTTTTTTTTCAGACCCAAGAGTTTTATACAATTAGACTCCTGGTCCACAAAGTCAGTCAGCTGGATCAGCACACCTCCAAGAGCCATGCAGTCACTCAAGACCAGTCTTCTGAAACAAAAACCGCACAAGAAAGACGGGTGCACCCCACATACTAGAGTCTACTTAGGAACCTTTGCAAAATGAACATTTCTTACAAACTACTTTAGAGAAATTTAATAGTAAAAGAAATTCTGCTTGTGAATTTGTAAAGGATAAGATCCTCTAGTCAGGCCCTGGGGACCATTGTCAAGCCAATTAGTCGCTTATCGATGAAATCCTAAGGGCTGTCAATCCTGATGATTTTGAATGGCACCAGTTGTGCAACTTTGATTCAAAAGACCCACTGTACTAGAAGAAATGCTGGTGAGCTCTGTACTGGGAAGTTCGTAGGTTGTGTTTTTAAAATTCCAGAAGCAATATGGACATTTTGAGGGATACTTTATAGAGGATAATGGTAACTATGTTGTGGAAATGGCAGAGAGGAGTAGGCCCTCCAAACACATGGGTTTGGCATCGTGCAAATATGATTTAAAGCAAAATATATTTATCATATATGGATTTTACAGGTACTAGTTTACACTTGTATACACAAACTATTGGTGTATACACAAGCTCATTGGAACAGGAATCCAACTATTACAACAGTCCCTGGAATTTCTTGAGGTCTCAAAAAATAGATTCCTCTTTTCTGCACAATTTTTCTGTAAGCCTAAGATCACTCTTAAAAATGAAGACCATTAATTCTAAAAGTAAAAAGTATAGAAAATGTGGTATATCTCCACAATGGGATATTATTCAGCCATAAAAAGAACAAAATCCTTTCATTTGCAGCCACATGGAAGGAACTGGAGGTCATTTGATTAAGTTAAATAAGTTAGGCACAGAAAGACAAATATCACATGTTTTCACTCATAGGTGGGATCTGAAAAGAAGTTTCTCTCATGGAGGTAGAGAGTAGAATGATGGTTACCAGAGGCTCGGGGGTGGGGGAGGGAGTTTGCGTAGGGGGTACAAAGATACAGTTGAATAGAATGAGTAAGATCTAGTGTCCTATATAGCACAGTAGGGAGACTATAGTTAATTTATTACATATTTCAAATTAACTAGAAGAGAAGATTTGAAATGTTCTTAGCATAAAGAAATTATAAATGTTTGAGGTGATAGCTATCTCAATTACTCTGATTTGATCTTTACATGTTATACACATGTATCAAAATAACACATGTACCCCAGAAATATGTACATTATGTACTATCTTTACATACATATGTTTCACAGAGAAATGAAAGTGTTAGTTATTTTAATCATCTATATAAAGACAAATTAGTTAATTTGGCCAAAAGGCAGAGTTAGGGCACTTCTGGGCGAGTTGTACCATGATGCTTTTATACATTGTTATGGTTTGCAAAACAGTCTGAGGAGAATGGCACTTATGAGCCAAGCATTCTCTAAGATACATGAATAGAAGAAATCAAAAGAGTTGTCATATACGTGTACTTTAAAAAGTGAACAATTTGAAAAGAAAAAATATGCCAGGTTTTCCCTGGAGAGAGACAACACAATCAAATTAAGAAAGATAACCAATTTATTGGAGTTTGTGAGATTTTAGTGAGGGATTATTTTCTAAATATCTAATCACCAGCTCAGTATGAGCTCACAATAGGTAAACACATTTGATTTGCTATGATTACAGTCCTGTTTGAGCTGGTCAACTGCTTTTAAAATGGGACTTTTATTTTATTTCTTTCTTTCTTTCCTTTTTTTTTTTTTTGTTGAACCTCGGAGTTCCAGATACATATTATTCATCATCCAATATTTATTTATTTCTTGAGACAGAGTCTCACTATGTTGCCCTCAATAGAGTGCTGTAGTGTCACAGCTCACTCATGGACTTAAGCAATTATCTTGCCTTAGCCTCCCAAGTAGCTGGGACTACAGGTACCCGCCACAATGCCAGGCTATTTTTTGCTGCAGTTGTCATTGTTGGTTAGCTCACTCGAGCTGGGTTCGAACCCACCAGACTTAGTGTATGTGGCTGACGCCATAACCACTGTGCTACAGGTGCCTAAAATGGGACTTAAAAAAGCTCCTGTGATGCACAAACAAACTTTTTCTTAGTTATTTTACCCTTAGGGTTCAACTTTAGTTATGGTCTACCCTATGAAGTGCTAACCCACAATCATCATTCTACGTCAGTCCACATTGACATTAAAGGCAATAGATTACACATAAAGAGGAAAAACAAATTAGAAGTGTCTAAAGTAATTGGTACTAAGAAGAACTAAACTCATTTAATGATACCCTACGTCTTCATAAACTGAAAATTATAGCCTAAGTGTCTTTCATTTGCAGTTTTAAGTTAGTCAAAACATTAATGTTTTCTAATGTGACTTCATAACATTGCATTGTTTTTTCCCCAAAGGACAGATCCATGTTAATGCTGAGTAGAATGCAAAGTAGATCATACAGAAAGCACACACCTTGTGACCTCAGGAAATGGGATACTGAGCTTGCCTGGGCATAATAATGGGTCGTCACTGCATATCAGAAGGAAAGGGTGAGGATGGAAAAGGGGAACTCACAGTCACTGCTGAGGAGAATCAGGTAAACCTAAGAAAACAATCCTTACGGAGGTTGATGTCAGCCTCAGCTGGACTTCTAGAATCTAATTAAACTTAAAAGTTCGAGGATACATTCTTTGAACTCAAACATATTTTTTCCAATCAAGTATAGTAGCCTATTTTGTATATTTTTGGCAACTGTATAGGTGTATATTGAAAATCAATCTTCATACGTAAATGCAGTGTTTTTCAGGAAGCAAAATTTCAAATATCCTTTGTTACGTTGCGGGTAACAGATGGACCAAACATTTGAAAAGTAATTAATTTTAGTGCAGAAGCACCAAAATAGTTACCAAACTAAAGTCCCTTACTGGGTGATATGGTTTTCCAGGTTATTAATATTTGGGTCCAGTAGATGAGTACAGTGCTCTGAAAATAAATAAGGATTATATGTTGCCTTAATAAATCACCTCAAAATTCCCTGAAAGTATAATAATAAAATCAATTCAAGTGAAAAATAAGAATAGAAAACTATCACTCATTTTCCTCTTAAATGAAATAATACCTATATTGAGATTGCTTTCAAAACAATGATTTCAATTCGCATTTTTAAAAAGTTTAATTCTAGTATTTGTGTCCTTGCAGAAAGTTTGCAGTTAGCTCTGTTTAAAGATTGAAGTGGCATAAACTGATACAAGAAGGCCTTCTTGCATTTGAAACATTAAAACCTCAGAAAGTTTACATTAATCTTTTGTTTCTGTATACATAAGTAATAAATACTCATTAAAAAATAATACATGCTTATTAGATAGAAATATATTAAGAGGAAAATAATAACTATTGTTACTGAATTACAGGCAATTTAAATGAATCTGATCTCAGAGATCAACTAAAGCCTTCAATTACAAATGAGGAAACAGACCTTAGACAGAGCTAAAATAAATTGCCCAAAGACACAAAGCTGCTTATTAGCAAAAATGGAACTCTATCTCCTGATTTCTAATCTGAGGCTTGTTTCTCATGCACAATGCTGCTCATTCTCTTTCCAAACCTTACTCCTTTGTTCACTTGAATCTTTAGCCACTTAATTTCTCCTTATCAGTTCCCTTTCCAAACTCATAATACCTCTCATTGCTAACCCCCTCACTAAAAACCTTCTCCAGAAGGACATCCACACAGTCAAGGTGTGTGTTTGTGGGTGTTGACACGCTCACAAGCAATGAATCTCCAGGTTTTTTGGCTGCACAATGTCTGTGTACAAAGATCCTGCATAGCTAGAGGATTAAGTGAGAAAACATGAAAGCCCATGGAAAACTGGGAGGGTGCTATGCAAATATACTCTTCTCAGTAGAACATTTTCTAAATATGAAAGATTTTCTCAAAAATACACTTTTTCTGGTGCCATTGTAAACCCTGTTGCCTATACCTCATAATAAATCTGTATTTAATGCTGCTTTATAAATAGCTTAAAAATAGCCTCTTGGGCCAGGCATTGTGGCTCACACCTGTAATCCTACCGCTCTGGGTGCCAGAAGTTCAAGACTATCCTGATCTATGATAAGACCCTGTCTCTATAAAATGTAGAAAAATTAGTTGGGTGTCATGGTGTGCTGTAGTCCCAGCTACTTGGGAGGCTGAGGCAGGAGGATTGCTTGAGCTCCAGAGTTTGATGTCTCAGTGAGCTATGATGACACCACTGCATTCCAGACAGGGTGAGACCCTGTCTCAAAAAAAAAAAAAAAATCCCCATTAATATTGTAAAATCTACACTGATCATGTCTCCTTTAAAAATTCTATCGCTAATTTCCTTCTACAGTGCCAAGAAATTCCTTTTGAGTATTTTTGAGATAACAAAACATTTTCATAAAGCTCCAACTCTCACATTTTTAAATACTGATTACAAAATTCAGTAGTAAGCAGTTTAAAAATAAAAATGGAAAACATCCAAAATATCTTATTTTGACTTAGTCTCTCCTTTTCATATCTGAAAATATAAAATTGGGCTTTTCACAAACCTAGCTTGTATTATTTTATCTATTTCATAGACATATAGTGCTTTGGAAGAGGGCTGGACCAGACCCTGAACTTGGGCAGCAGGCTTCATACTGAAATTCTCCAACAGGTCCTGGTACTAAGTTGTTCCCACCCCACCAAAAAGGTAGCAATGTCTCACCACACCTCTCAGTTTTGTTTTGCTTTTTGTAGAGACAGAGTCTCACTTTATCGCCCTCAGTGGAGTGTCGTGGCAACCTTCAACTCAGCTCACAGCAAATGCCAACTCCTGGGCTTAGGCAATTCTCTTGCCTAAGCCTCCTGAGTAGCTGGGACTACAGGCACCCGCCACAACGCCTGGCTATTTTTGTTTTGCAGTTTGGCTGAGTCTGGGTTTGAACCCACCGCCTTTGGTATATGGAGCCAGAGCCCTACTTGATGAGCCACAGGCGCCACCTGCACACCTCCCAGTTTTATGCCAGCCTCCACTATCAACTTTAAGTTACTTCAAGATCCTATTGGAGCTTGAGTTCCTATCATTTTAAGGGCCACAACAGGGAGAAGAAGACACATATATGCTTCTTGGTATTACCTGTGTTGTCCCAATTTGTTAGAATGGTGAAAGGTGAGATAGTAAAGCAAAAAGAACAAATAAAGACCTTGTAATCAGACAAGTTTAGGCTTGAACTCTAGTTCTGTCCCTCTTTAGTGAGTGACTTTGAGTGAATTATTTAACCTGAGTCTCAGTTTCTTTCTTTCTTTGATGTTTTTTATTAAATCATAGCTGTGTACATTAATGCAATCATGGGTACAATGTGCTGGTTTTATATACAATTTGAAATGTTTTCATCAAGCTGGTTAACATAGCCTTCACGGCATTTTCTTAGTTATTGTGTTAAGACATTTACCTTCTACACCTGGTAAATTTCAAATGTACCCTTGTAAGATGCACCGTAGGTGGAGTTTCAGTTTCTTTACGTGTACAATGGAGATAATAACATATTGCTTCATGGAGGTATTGTGAAGATGAAGTGATCTGATAAGCACCCTGTTTCATATCTACCATATATATGCCATCATTTGTTATACTCAAGTACATATGGCTTAATGCAAATAACACTGCAGTGAAGCATTTCTGACAGACATCCTTCTTACTGTATTTTCAACTTTTCTTAAATGTTGAAATAATTAGCCTGGCTAATATTTCCTAATTGCATTGAAAAAGAGTTCTTTGACCAGGTCACATGATAGAGGTCTTCTTTATATTACTCGAGTTTCCTTACTGTACTACTGATCTATGTGGGCACAAATTTAATTACTCAAGATGAGGGATGTTATCTAAGGATTTATGGCTGTGAGATACCATTCTCTTTTACTATGCTGCATTCATAATTGACAGGTTATGATCATTGGGCATTTTATCAGATAAGGTAAGGGGAAAAAAATCAGTATGGAAGTGGCGTTTACTGAAATAAAAAACAAAACAGAAGAGCAGGCATAATGATCACATCACTAAGAAGTTCGAGTTGGGAAGGAGTTGGAAAACAGGGACTCTTGCACTGGACACATGGACCATGACCTAAAGGAAACATTAAGGAATGCTCACATTTTTGCCAATAATGCAAAATGCAAACTTTGTCAGTATAAGTGTATGGCTAGTTTAGTAGGATTCAGCTTCAAGGAACTGTTTAGAAACAGGTATGCAAGCGGAGAGCAGTGGTGTTTTGCCTGTAATCTCAGCTACTCAAGGGTGGAGTCAGGGGATCACTTAAACCCAGGAGTTTGAGACCAGTCTGGGCAATATAGCCAGACTCCATCTTACTAAAAAGAAGAAGAAAAGAAAAAAGAAACAGGTATGCAGCATGGAAAGTATAAGACAGAAGATGAAAATGTGAAAACATCTATCGGGACTGCTGTTTAGAGGAATGAAGTCCTCTGTGCTGTCTTTTGTGAGGAGCTTGCAAGCAAACTGCAGTTGGAAAGGGTGCCAAGAGACCAATTAAAATGACTGAATACGGCTTGGCGCCCATGGCACAGTGGTTGCGGCACCAGCCATGTGCATCAAGGCTGGCAGGTTTGAACCCAGACCTGGTGGCTGGACAGTGGTGACAACTGCAACAAAGGAGTGGCCGGGCATTGTGGTGGACACCTGTGGTCCTGGCTGCTTGGGGGGGGGGATGGAGACTGAGCCAGGAGAATATCTTGGGCCCAGGAGTATGGGGTTGCTGTGAGTTGTGATGTCACAGCACTCTACCGTGGGCAACATGATGGGACTCTGCCTCCAAAAAAAGACAAAATACTCGAGGAACCTATCTTCTGTCTATATAGACTAAGGAAGGCAAAGCTGAGCAACCGAGAACGTGAAGGGGATGTTGTGGTGATACCAAGCATCTGCCTTGTCCTTTACTGAATTGAGAATACACAAGAATGCACTTTACATTGTATCATGAGGAAGTTAGGATAGATAGCAAAAGAAACGACCTATGGCAAATGCTGAAAGACTGAAACACTTATTAAACGAAAGTTATCCATGTTTTAGTTTCCAGTCAATGTGATGGACAAGAATTCTTTTTTCTTCTTTCCACATTCTCTTCCTATTTGGTTAAATCCCTGAGACCACATTTGTTCTACATTTATTGCAATCAACCTATTACTAAAAAATGGCAAACTTCCCTTTCAAGAAAGTATTTATTTTTATTTGAGGTAAAATTCACCAAACATGTAATTATTTTAAATGACTTTTAGTCCATTCATGATGTTGCATAACCATTGCCACTATCTAGTTTAAGAACATTTTCAACACCCAAAAAGGAAACCCCATGCTCATTAAGCAGTGACTACCTGTTCTCCTCTCTACCCAGCTCCTGAAAACAAATAATATACTTTCCATCTCCATAGATTTACCTTAGGAGTAGGTTTCTTTTGGTGTCTTCTGAATTCTGCATTTAATTTTTCAACTAGAACTTGTAGACTACGCTGTGTGTGTGAAAGAGAGAGAGCGAGAGTGTGAGAGAGAGGGAGAGAGAGATAGAGAGATGAGAGAGAAGGAAAAAAAGGCAGAGGGAAGAAAGAGACATTCTCAGCAAGGAGAATCAGCATTGTTAAACATTGCAAGGTCAAGTCTATTTGAAATATTGAAACAAATGAAGAACTGGGATCTCAGACACATCTCTTTACCAGGTGTTTGCAACTTAAAGCTAGTATCTGAAGTTTAATTTCTCAAGGGTCCAGTCTGTCACAGGTTATAGAAATATTAAATAATTTTTGAAATTTGCCAGTAACATTATATGAAAAGCTTTTGAGTGCAAATGTGGCTTTATGGCTCTTAAGTTAGGGTAAAAAGTTTCACACTCAACAGAAGCTCTGTCCTGGATGTGAGCTCTTCCTGGAATAGTTGGTGATAACCTTATTACTTTTTTCTTCAGAGCAGTGGAATAGTGACCATTCTTTATTCTGCCTTTGTCCTGGTGAGCACATCAGATACGGCAGAGGAAATTGAGGATGCCTGGCGGGTAAGTGAAAAAACAACCTAAAAATAAAGTAATAAAACTTTTTATTTTCCAATCATAGACACCTTTTATCAATTTTAAGTTAGAATACACATTTTATTCTGGATAGAAGTTTTAAAAAGTTGGTTAACCTGGTCAAACTTTTAAAACTGTTGAGAATGTAATGGAAAATGGTCTTCAGGCATCTATTTCTTTTTTTTCTTTTTTTTTTGTAAACTGATTAAATCTTGCATGACTTTCTTAGTTATGATTACATTGACAGGAAAGTTGTATATTCTGTACTCTGTAAAAAATACATGTGACATTCAGAAAAAAATCTTAATTTTCCACTGGTCAAATGTTTTCTTGGAAGGAGGAAGAACCAATGGTAGGGTCTTGTGATTTAAGGGTGTTTTGTGATCTAGAATGTCAAGGGCAGAAGAATGCTGTTATTTTGCATTTTGCACCGATTTTAAGAATTTTTATTCTATTTTTCATTTTCACTTCCTTTCCATTTCATGAGCCCAACTAATACATCTTGACTATACCCATTAATTAGAATTTAGGATTCCCCTGCCAAAGCTCAACCACTTGCTGGTTTTGATGTTATGGATCTTGCTTTGTTTTCTTTTCAAAGTACTTTTCCGACCTGTTCTTTGTAACATTTTCAGTTTTGGTTTCCGGGGACTCCTTGGTGACAATAGAGAAGGGAGACTCTATATCACGTTTTGAGGTATAACCTGACTTAGCCACTGTTTCCACAAATATGTCTCAGGCAGTGCCAATGGGAAGTAAGTTGTTTTTAACCAACTGAACCTTTTTCAAGGCACCTGGAAGTTGGGACAGCACAATATACTCCTATGGCACATTATAATTAGTGAAAAGCACTTGGTGATTCTTGTAGCTGAGACATACTACATGGCAAATGAGCAAACTATCATTATTTATCTGTAATAAGTGATCTCCACAAAGTGGAAAGGCTTGATTTACCTCCACAGTTCTCTGTCCTACGCTCCTCATCCTACTGTCCTCGGCTTACTTCTCAAGGATTTGTGAGCCAATTCTCCAACTTTAACAAATACAAACTCTCCTGAATGAAGAGCAAGGACTTGAAAGTGTGTGAAAGAAAGGGAAAAAGAGGGCTTTAAAAGGAAAAAGCAGTTAAGAGCAGTAGTTAAACTGTAAATCCCCTATCTCTACCCTCCAGACCACATCCCAACCGAATCCAGCTGCACCCACCCATAGACCTTGGGGCTCCTGATTGAGAGTCCAGATACAGGGCTTATAATCGTGCGTGGCTCCCTTCACGACTGGGTGTCAGTCCGGCCTGTGCTCACGGTGTGGAATCTGGTTGGAGTTTCAATGTGTAGGATCCACTCTCGGGGTTTTGGCGAGATTGAGAAGGGTAAGGTAACTGGCTGGCAAAGGGGCTGGCATGCCCCAGGGGTTTCGGCACAGTGAGAGAAAACTGGCAAAGTTACCCAAGGCGCAAGTCTGGTGTTCTTTGGTCATTCACCACCCCTTCCAAGAGGCTTTATTTGGACAAGGACAGACCCAGGGACACAACTGGGATAACCGGTATTCCTGGTCACTGCCTGTCGCACCGTGGGCATTTGGAGGATGAGTGGGGGAGGGCCGCGCGGGGGCGGGGTGCGAAGCTCCCCTGGGAGAAGCGCTGAGGCGAAGGCTTTGCCTGGGCTCCGCCGGCGTCGATTGTCCCGCACGGGTTTGGAGACCCCAGTTTGGAGCTGGGGGCGGGTCTCTGCGTCGCTGCGGGACTTCACCTAAGCCTCCGTTTACTCCTCGGAAGAGGGCTGGACTCTGATCTCTGCGCCCCCTTCCTGCCCTTTGATTCTGGTTCTTTGTGGGACGCCCAGCTATGTGGTCCTGGGAAGGAAGAACATTCTCTGCCGCAGGCGGGCCGGAACGGGAAGGCCAGGAAAGCAGCCTCTGTGACATGAATTTTATTTATTTAGAGATGTATACTAAAAATTGTTTTCGTAAAAAAACTCCCCACCCTTCGGGCTGGAGCTTTTTGCACAGTGACTGTCCTGCACTGCCCCTTCCCCGGGCTGCCGGTGTGAAGCGTCCCCCTCCGGCACCTGCCGCTTCACGTTGCGCAGAACCCCTCCACGCCGCCCGCGCCCCCTCCTCCGCTCCCCAGGGCGCGGGCCCGAGCCCCTCGGCGCTCCCCAGGGGCGGGAAAGCGGCGGGTGGAACCAGGCCGCGCGGGTGTTTGCGGCCAGTTACACGCCGGCGCCCCGGGCGGGCGCCTCCTGCAGGGCAGGGCGGAGCGGCGGCCGGCGCGCGGCGGGCAGGGCCGGGCTCCGCGGCGGGGACGCCCGGGCGGCCCGGGGGGAAGGGAGCTCCGCCCCCGGCGCGGTATAAGAGCTGGGCCGGCCCACCGCGGCGGCGGGGCGGCGGCGGCGGCGAGAGCTGGGGCGTCCGGTCGGGCTCGGACGGCCTGTTGAGCCTCCCAACCCGCTTCCATAAGGCTTTCCTTTCCAACTTCAGCTACAGTGTTAGCTAAGTTTGGAAAGAAGACATAAAGAAGACCCCCGGGCCGTTTTTCTTTTGCTCGTTGCCACAGTGGTTGTAGTCTTTTTGCACAAGGCTGTTGTGTTTTTAGCGGTGCTATCTCCAGTTCCTTGCACTCCTGTTAACGAACACCTCGGAAGGAGCATCAGCAGCAACAGTAGCAGCAGAAGAGCCGGCAGGGTCGCCTGGTGTCATGACCAGGGCAAGAGATCAAAACCGCCGGGGAGGATGCTGTGGTGAGTTGCGTTGACCCAACGCCTGTGCTGGAAACAGGCTGGGCTTTGGGGACCAACTCTGCGCAGGTTTTGCAGGAATGTGGCCCCACTGCTAAACCACGGTGCTTTGTAAAAGATCCTTTGAGTCATATTTGGTGGAGGTTAAGGGAGAAAGGATGTTCCAGGTGTGGGAAACGGGGCTTGCACTCACAGGCGCAGATGGAGCAGGGTGGGTGGTTTGGATTGCCTGGTGGAAAAAAATGTTGAAACAACTGTTTCTTCACTTTGTGTGAAGTTAGGCGGTTATTAGGTCATGCTGAATTTGAGGAAATGGTATTAAATGAACTACAGGCATCGCTTCATAGGTGACTTGATAAAATAGATGTACACAGCTGTCACACCAAGTACAATAGTTGTTAATAATCACGCTTTAATGAACAAATGGCTATGCATTTAAAATCTTAGCTCATTGAAGCGACTACATTGACTTTTCATCTCCTCCCTTTATCTTTGCAGGCTCCTTAGCAAACTACATGACCTCTGCAAAATTCCTCCTTTACCTTGGTCATTCTCTCTCCACTTGGGTAAGTGAGAGTGGTATTCTTACAACATAGTTGCACAATATTTTGTTTCTTTCCATTCCGGCCAGTCATATTAAGCCAACTTCCATTTTTGTCATGCAGTTAAGGAAATAAGCCATCCAAATACACAAACTTTTTAACAGAGCAAGTTGTTTTCATGAAAGATATTTTCCCATGAGTATTAGTTAATGATATTTAAATATCAGGCTATCGTACTTTACAGGGATTAATTGATTGATAGCTATCCAAAGGCAGGATGAACAAGCAAGGAGTATTTGCTTTGTTTCTAAATCCTATATTGCATTCCTAGGCTTAGTAAATGGCCCTATCTCGATCAAGAATGGATGGATGTCTCGAATGGATGGATGTCTCACGTATCTTCTGTTTTCTGGCATTAAGATATTTCTGTTTTCCATCTTCTGTTAAAATTTGGCTTCAGCTTGCAGTTGTATGACAATAAGGTAGAAGGATGGGGTGACGAATTGAAGCTTAAAATAGCATTCTAAGTTTAATTTAAATGTAAATGACCCCAAGAACAATTATCTGACTGACAAAAATTCTGGTTTTTAAAGATGTTGTCTGTAATTTGATAGCTGTGGGGCATTACATTGTGTCTTAAAAATCATCATCCAGTGAAAATCAGCAACTGATTCACAATTTTCTCCCTGACTTTCTATGTGGTCTCAGAATCTCAGAAGAGCTGTTGTGTTTCTGTGGGCCCAGAACAACCCCTCCCCCATAAAAGAATAATCCAAGAAGGATGCTGGGTGTGAATTGAAGATGACTAGAATTTTTAAAATCAAACAGTTGTTTTATTGTTTAATTGCAATAAATCTACTATATTTTGTTCATGTCACATAAGTGATATTTAATTACAGAGAACCATAAATTAAAAGAAAGAATATTGAGAGTGAAGTTTTGGAATGTTATCATTATTTTTTTAAGTTGAAAGTTTCTATTGCATTATCCTTAAAACATGAGTGGAAATCCTTCCATTCACTGTATACTTTATGCCCTTGGGAAATTATTAAACAATGTATTGAAATTCTAAGAAATAGCAGTTCACAGATGACTTTAGAAAAATGAGCTATCTCCCCAGAGGCTTACAAAGGGATGGCTCTGCAAATGCATGTAAACAAAGTAGAATTGGTATGAGTTTGTTTCAATTCCAGTAGCCAATGATTCTAACTAGAAACCTAGTGAAACAGCCCTTAATAAATCTAATAATAATTCCAATTTAATTTAGTAAATATTAACTCTTAATAATAGGTGATGAAAATTATATCTGAAATTCTCAACTTGGAGAATATGTGGACCTAGCTCTTTGAGGAAAAAGGTACCTCACTTCCAAATACTGACTACAGTTTATGTTACCTTTGGTTAATAGGCTGGGAGGTCATACTTGTATTTATTTCATACACACACACACACACACACACACAAAAGTAGAACTGTGATTGTTCCAGGAGGACTTTTTGTCATGTTAGTTAAAAGTTCCAATAAGAAAGGTGACAGCTACTTATCCCATTTTTATAATAAATGGAGCAAAGGAAGTGCTTGTGAGGAAGGTAAATTAAAAAGACAACAGCATGACAAACATGTAAGGTGTAATGGATTTTTTTTTTTCTCACGGCAAAGGAATGCACAAGAAGGATGCTGGCCGGAGGTAATTCTACTTTTGTTATTTGCCCTATGGCGTCCCCATGATTTTATCACAGCAAAACTTTTATGTGTTTGTATGTATATAAGAGGGTGCTGAAAACTGTATACACATTTTAAGAAAGGAAAAAACTGTACTGAAATTATAATGTTCAAAATATACCAATAACATTTGTTATCTTATATATTATATCTTATAATTGCAGAAGTCAAACATGACTTGACAATTTTAATACCTCTGCCAAATTATGATTTCCTCCATATTGAATGTAGGGTCATTAGGGTAGGTTATCTCAGGTTAGCCTTTTGTGGAGTTGAATGCTTTTTATGTGTGACTTCATTTCTATCTGCCAGTGGATCAATAAAACATTTTACTCGGTACTATCAGAATACAAAGTGTATAAGAAGTGGATCCTGTTGTTAAGGAGTTCATAACATAATATACTATGAGTCTTAAAAAATGTATCTAATCACAAAAAGATAACTAACAGTGTAAAGCAGTGAAAAAGAAGGGTCAATTGCTTCTACACATATCTTACATCACTATCCTCTGGATTCTCCATTTATACCTTGGTGTGTCTATGTTTCTCTAGCCCTCACTTCCCAGAAGCTTCACTTCTCTGCCCATAGAGGCCTTTGTCACCCCCTCATATAAAAAGCCACCTTCCAGCCCCATCCTATTCTATTTTTCCTCATAGTACACTTACCATCACCGGAGCTGTGCTAGATTTGTGTTTGATCTCTGCTCACTGGCATGTGAGCTACATGAGAGTATGGACTGATATCCGTGCACTGACGAAGCTCAGTGTCTATTATGGTATCAGGTACATAGGAGCCACTCAAGCTAAGTAAATAGTAAGTGGATTTATGACTGATCACATTCATTCGCAGATGTTTAGTTGGTCTTCAGCTCCACAGCCAGTGAGGGTAGATAGACATGAAAAGAAATCACAGTGAGAATAGGTGGGAGGGCAGGAAATGGAAGTAAGGAAGGAATGGGTGGGTACTTGGTCAATGTTTACATACCCAAATTCATGGGCTTTTTGTGGCATAGAATCTGTTGCTTCTTGAAGTCTAAACTCTTTGAAAATTAGGGTAACTAGAGCAATTTTATTCCTTTCTGTCAAGGAGGTGCCACGCCACATAGGCATAAGCAGGAGAAAAAAACTTTCATTTAATAGTACTTGTTTTGATGGTCTACTTTAGAAGACACTAAAACAATTTTTTGGGGGGGAGGAAGACAGAAATAAGAAAAAAAGAAAGAAGCTACAATGTCAAATAGTATTTCTTAATTAGTACATTAAGAAAGAAGATTTACTCACAGACTCAACCTATCTTGGACATTTGTGTTTTTATTTTGTAGAGACAGAGTCTCATTCTATGACCCTCGGTAGAGTGCTGGTAGAGTGCCGTGGTGTCACGCAACTCACGGCGACCTCCAGCTCTTGGCCTCAGGCAATTCTTTTGCCTCAGCCTCCTGAGTGGCTGGGACTGCAGGCGCCTACCACAACACCCGGCTATTTTTTTGTTTTGCAGTTTGGCTGGGGCTGGGTTTGAACCCACTATCCTTGGTATGTGGGGCCAGTGCCCTACTCGCTGAGCCACAGGCGCCGCCGCATTTGTGTTTTTGTCTTCTGAGGAGTAGAGATTAAGATAAAGTACCTCCCTGTCTCCATTCCATTTGATTCTAATCGAACTGAAATATGCTTTTGTTGTTAAAAGATTGACAACTCCACTTCCCCACTCCACCCCTGGAGTGTGACAACTCCCCAAAACTCCAGACATTGCCAAATGATTGGGATGGGGGTGTTGTGGGAGGAGGGGTTGAGGAGAATACAATTATCCCTTGTTGAGAATTACTGTTCTACAGAAAGTTAATTGTCAATGATTGCTAGAATGCATCAATTTAAATTTTGAATGCATAAAGTTGCTGTTTTGGCCTTATTGAAAGTTTTAAATCATTTGACACAGTATAGTACTTCATTTTCAATAAATGTGATTTATGATGAGGATGTTAAAAGATTTTGGGGAGAACTAGGAATGTGCTTCCACATAGAGTCAAATCCAAGACTAACCCAACTTGGGAACTTGATTTCCTGTAGTGATTACCAGAACCTTGTTGTCCTTAATGTTAACCACAGGAATCAGGGCTAGAGTCTAAAAATCTCATAATAAGGTCATTATAGAATTTTTTTTTTGTACATTAAATTACCTGACTCACTTAAAAGTTTCTGTTAAGCTTATACCACACTTCACAGTAATGAATTCTAAAATTTCCTCTACACTCTGGAGTCCAAGTGGAGAAAAGTAGTTTTCTTTCCCTTTTCAAAATCCATCTATACTGAAAATGTTAAAATAACTGTTTACTTAGGCATTTATTTCTGATGTCTTCATTTATGTGGTGCCAGAATTTGTCCTTACTGAGTTCATTTTTCTTACTACTCTACTATTTTATGACTGAAATTTGTTTTATGACTTTATGAAATAGATTATTAGAATGTTAGAGGTAGAAAAGACCTTGGCAATCATAGAATGGACTGTCCATTCTTATTTTTATGAGTTGGGAACCTGGCTTTTCCTTGATGTTCAGGGTATACTAATGTATATGATTGCGTTAAACTATAATTTAGTTTAGGTTCAGTAGCAAACTATCTTAAGCCTCCCTGGAAGGGTAGGCAAATTCCAAGCCTGAGGAGAGACCTGGCAAACAAGAGAACAGGTTTTTTTCTCAAAAATCCATGTTAGGTCTAGAAACTGCATGGTTTTCCAAAGTGATAAGGGGTATGTGTGTTTCATTAATATCAAGCCTTTTCAAGTTTACTTAATAATTGGGCAAGAATATTTTCCATTGTGCTGGGATGAACAGTTCTAACATCTGACCATTATCTTATCCATAGAGTAATTATTGACTTTGAAAGTCTCATGATATAGCCAGCAGGTGTCCTTTTGATAAGGAAGCAAATTCCTGAGTGCAATTGACTAATAACTAAAAATATCTCATCAAAACATTTTCTCATCTTTTCTTATTCAAGGGAGATCGAATGTGGCACTTTGCAGTGTCTGTGTTTCTGGTAGAGCTCTATGGAAACAGCCTCCTGTTAACTGCAGTCTACGGGCTGGTGGTGGCAGGGTCTGTTCTTCTCCTGGGAGCCATCATTGGCGATTGGGTAGATAAGAATGCCAGACTTAAAGGTGAGTGTGGTTATATAATTGATCCATTGTATTCATGAGACTGGATCCTGAACTACCTCTTAACAGAGGAAACAACAAACAAGAGAGAAACCATTGTGACTAACCCAGTGGGTGTCTGCATGCCACACCTGACTGATGGAGCCTTTGGTGGCAGCACCTCTTGAAAGTCTTGGAGCTCCTACACACAATTGGAATGCCAGAACATTGACCTAATAGATTTCCCCCCCCATCTTTGACTGTTTGTAAATTCATATGTTAATGATTAACCCTGTTAGCACTTTTCTAAGAACCATGTTAAACATTAAAAGTTTGCTTAACCCTGGGCCAGTGCAGTGGCTCACACATGTAGTTCCAATGCTTTAGGAGGCCAAAGCAGGAGGATCGCTTGAAGCCAGGAGTTCAAGACTAGCTTGGACAACAATGTAAGACCCCATATCTACCAAAAAATATATGTATATTAGCCAGACATGGTGAGGTGTGCCTGTAGCCTTAGGAGTCTGAGGTGGGAGGATAGCTAGAGCTCAGGAGTTCAAGGCTGCAGTGAGCTATGCTTGGGCCACTAGCCTCAGTGACAGAGTGAGACACTGTATTTAAGAAAAAAAGGAACAAGCAAAAAGAAAAAAAAAAGTTTGTTTAACTCTGGTTTCCTTTCTAACCCTTTAGCATGATGTTCCTGGGACAATTTTAATATCTATCCTATGGTTGTGGTGTTTCATATGAGAGTATGTGTAAGAGAATTGAAAACTAAATATATATTCAAGAAAGAATAAGTGACCCTGTATCACAGAAAGCTGAGTTATACATTTTTTGGGGGAAAAAGAAAAGATAATAAGATACTGACATTTTTTCTAAGCATTATACTAGAATCATTTCATTTTATGCAAGAAAGAGAGAAAGCAATTGAACAGTTCAGTTGTATTTATTCAAAATATAAGGGCAATGTAGATAATCAGTTAGGGTAAAATTTTCTTGAATTGTTCAATTGATAATGCCAGGATCTGACGATGTCTGTCTTAGATGTTGGGTAAAGATTGAGATACCATTAGTTTTTCTCAGTTCAGGAGGACTGCTCCTGGATACAGAGCAAAGGGATTATCACCTTCTACGACCTGAAACTCCTGGTACAATCGTTATGATGAGCATTTTTCTGTTTTGAGAATGACTGGATCAAAGCAAAGATAGAAAAGAGTTCTGTCACCCAGAAAAAGATTCTAGTTATTTACACCATTATGCATAGGAATTTAGGACTATTTTGCATAGAAATATTTACCCTTATGATTGTTGAACACTACAATCACAGGTTAGGAAAGAATAGGTTGGATGAAGAAAAGTGTGATAGGATAACGATCTTATCATACGTAATCAACTCATATGTCATCCTTTATGAAAAATCTTCCCTGGCCATGCCTGTAATCCCAGCACTTTGGTAGGCTGAGCTGGGAGGATTTCTTGAGCTCAAGAGTTCAAGAACAGCTTGGGCAATATAGCAAGACCCCATCTCTACAACCCTAAAATTAATTTTAAAAAATTAGCCAGCTTGGTGGTATCCTGTGCCTGTAGTCTCAACTACTCAGGAGGCTGAGGCAGGAGATTGCTTGAGCCAAGGAGCTGGAGGTTGTGGTGAGCTGTGTACTCCAGCTTGCATGACTGAGCAAGACTATCTCCAGAGAAAAATGTTTTAGGCTATCTCTAGCCTGGATTTAACCATTTCTTTCTCTGTGTTCTAATGAGGCTTTATTCATAGCTCTATGCTATCGTACTTACGCTGATATAGTTACCTGTTCACATCTCATTTTTCCTTCAGGTCTGTGAGGTTCTGAAAGCTAGGAAGCTCATTCGGTTGATATTTAATCCTGTATGCATGAATGAGTTATATTACTATATTGGAACCTTATTTCAGAATGCTTTCAGAAAGCTGTTTGTTTTGTACTGAGTCTTTGATATGACCTTCCAAACCAGGATGAGCTTTTTATGCTTGAAGACAGGAGCTGTAATTAACCCTTACATGTAAACTCTCTGTGTTTCTCAAAGTGCTTTCATAAGTGTTTTATTTAAGCATCATTATGACCCCGTAAAATAAGGAAGAGAAGTATTACCATCCTCACCTTGTAGACAAAGGTGTAAGAGACGTTAGGTATCCTGCCCTCCATGGTCTGTGAGTGAGTGACAGAGGAAAGGCTACCAGGCATCCTTACCTGTCCTTCTGGTGCTTACCTACATGGCTGCCTCTAGGAGTTTCCATTTTCTGTGATGGAAAGTGTAGCTTAGAATTTTATAGCAAAAACGGATAGCATTAGTATGCCAGAAGAAACACACTGTTTCTTTATTCTTCACACACAAAAATTTTTTTTTGTAGTTTTTGGTCCGGGGCCGGGTGTGAACCCACCACCTCCGGTACATGGGGCCAGCGCCCTACTCCTTTGAGCCACAGGCACCGCCCTATTCTTCACAAGTTTTGCATGTCTTTCCTGTTTATCTATATCATCATATCAAGTTCGGCCTGTCCTGTAGGAGGTTGTAGATCCCCTAACTTCCTGCATATCTTCCTTTATTACCACCTGCCTGTTTTAGTTTAAAAACAAACAGCTAATAGATAGATCACGTCTAAGTAATACTGTAGTTCTGTTGATGATAGTAACTTTCACAAGAATCAACTAAATGGAAATGTAACCATTATGAGTCTTCAACTAACAGGCAGGCGCCTGTAGTCCCAGCTACTAGGGAGGCTGAGGCAAGAGAATCGCTTAAGCCCAAGAGCTGGAGGTTGCTGTGAGCAGTGTGACGCCATGGCACTGTACCCAGGGCGATAAAGTGAGACTCTGTCTCTACAAAAAAAAAAAAAAAA
>CAUYON010057890.1:0-21162 GCA_963573935.1 Arctocebus calabarensis
CATTAGCTTGCTTTTGCAAGTTTATACTTTCCCCCCCGTGTGGAAAGGATAGATGAGAATAACCTCATTTTAAGATTTTTTTTTTGAGACAGAGCCTCAAGGATAGAGTGCTGTGGCATCACAGCTCACAGCAACCTCCAATTCCTGGGCTCAAGAGAGTCTCTTGCCTCCGCCTCCCAAGTAGCTGGGACCACAGGTGCCCGCCACAATGCGCAGCCATTTTTTGGTTGCCGCTGTCATTGTTGTTTGGCGGGCCCTGGCCTAGATTCGAACCCGCCAGTTCAGGTATACCTGGCTGGCACCTTAGCCCATTGAGCCACAGGTGCTGAGCCTATTTTTTTTTTTTTTTTTTTGTAGAGACAGAGTCTCACTTTATTGTCCTCGGTAGAGTGCCATGGTGTCACATAGCTCACAGTAACCTCCATCTCCTGGGCTTAGGTGATTCTCTTTCCCTCAGCCTCCTGCGTAGCTGGGACTACAGGTGCCTGCCACAACGCCCGGCTATTTTTCTGTTTTTTGCAGGTTAGCAGAGGCCAGGTTTGAACCTGCCACCTTCGGTATATGGGACTGGCGCCCTACTTGATGAGCCACAGGTGCTGCCCATTTTAAGACTTTTAAGGAAGAATGTTGTATTCTTTTTTTGAGATGCACTTTTATTCTGTTGCCCAGGCCAGAGTATAGTAGTGTTATCATAACTCATTGCAGCCTCTAACTCCTGGGCTAAAGGGCTCAAGAGATCCTCCTGCTTCAGCCTCCAAGTAGCTGGGACAATAGGCATACATCACCAATCCTGGCTGATTTTTACATTTTTTGTAGAGATTAGGTCTCACTATTGCCCAGGTTAGTCTAGAAATTCTAAGCTCATGTGATCCTCCCACTTTGGCCTTCCAAAGTGCTGGGATTATAGGTGTGAGCCCCCATGCCCAGCCATATTGTTGTATTTTGTAAGGTAAAAACATAAAATTACTTTTGTTTGGAAGTTCAAGGTTGTATAGAGGTCTGTTTGTGGACCATGCCAGTTATTAAGCCCTTGGGTCTCAGCTCCAGACTACTCTTTTATACTCTGTATTCACCTCTGATGCTGCAGTTTGACTCCACAAACGACAGTTCTTTGCTACCTGGCTGCCTATATGTTCTGCCAATAGAGAGATGCTGGAAGGCAGGAGGAAGGAGAGCGGGCTTGTAGATTGCCTGAAGTTCCTCCCCCACTATCTTCAGTGACCTTTCTACCTTTTAGGCAGTTAGAGGATTCTGGAATTATGAGCATTTCTTTGGGAAAGTCTGCAAATGTTCCACATTTTTTAGCACCCAAAGAAGATATGTAATTACTTTTCCCTCTATTATGGAAGCTTGGAGTTAAGAATCTCATGAGTATAGAACTTACTTCATTACTTCTCCCTGACATTTTTTAAACCCACAGAATCTGAAAACTCAAGCCTTTTTCTTTCATTTTTTTTGACAGAGAAATCTTTTGGAAGATGATTCAGATGAAGAAGAGGACTTTTTTCTGTAAGTTTTTTTAAACAGCTTTTTGGGGGGGGGTTGATTGACATACAATAAAATGCATAATGTACAATACAAGTTTCAACATACATACAGTAGTCCCCATTATCCATGAGACATATGTTCCAGGATCCTCAGTGCGTGCCTGAAACCACGGATAGTGGCAAACCCTATACGCACTATGTTTTCCATACATACACACCTGTGATAAAGTTGAATTTATAAGTAAGGCATGGTAAGAGATTAATGACAATAAAAGATAGCACTTATAATAATAGACTATAATAAAAAGTAATATGAATATGGTCTCTCAAAATGTCTTACTGTGTTGCACTAACTCTTTTGATGATGTGAGATGACAAAATAAACTACATACTGAGATTTAAAGTGAGTGAATGATGTAGGTATTTTTTTTTCTTCTTTCTTTTCATTTCTATGGCTAGGTGATATTAACTTTATGATGATACATCTAAAAAAGGATCATCTGCTTTCTGTGACAGTGTTGGTGGTTGGATGTCAGAAGCAGACGATGTCGATGGCCACTGGGCAGATAGCGTATCCGGCATGGATATGCTAGACAAAGGGATGATTCACATCCTAGGTAGGATAGAGAGAGCAACGAGAGATTTCAACATGCCACTCAGAGTGATACACAATTGAAAGCATATGCATGGTTTGTTTCTGGAAAGTTATCTGACCATGAGTAACTGAAACCTTAGACAGCAAAACTGTAGTTGAGCAGGGACTACTTACTGTACTATACACCTGTGAAATTATTACTAAAACAAATAATGAACACAGTTGTCACCCACGCATTTCCTCAGAACCCTTGGTAA
Organism: Arctocebus calabarensis; assembly: GCA_963573935.1. Taxonomy (NCBI): domain Eukaryota; kingdom Metazoa; phylum Chordata; class Mammalia; order Primates; family Lorisidae; genus Arctocebus; species Arctocebus calabarensis. The sequence continues at coordinate 2,340 of CAUYON010057890.1, forward strand.
TCTGTGACCCTTCTAGTCCCTAAGTAATTAGTGATCTGCTTTCTGTAACTGTAGTTTGTATTCTCTAGAATTTTATATAAAATACAGTATACACCACTTTTTACTGACTTTATTGACTCAACATAATTATTGTGAGGTTAATCCATGTGTCAGTAGTTGGGTTTTTTAAAATTTCTGAGTAGCATTCCATTGTATGAATATATTGCATTTCATTTACTCACTTGTGTGGGAGTATTTGGGTGGTTTTCTAGTTTTTGACTTTTAGAAATAAGGCTGCTATAAACATTTGTGTACAGATTTTTGTGTGGGCATATATACTTTTGTTTCTCTTGGATAAATAGCTGCGAGTGGAATGGTTAGTGTAAGTTTACATTTGTTTTCCAAAGTGGTTGTACCATTTTGTATTTTGTAGTATTATATGAGACTTTCACTTGCTCTAAATCCTCACCAACACTGCATATGGTCAGGTTTTTTTCTTTGATATAGAGTCTCACTTTATCGCCTTCGGTAGAGTGCTATGGCCTTACTGCTCACAGCAACCTCCAGCTCTTGGTCTTAGGCAATTCTCCTGCGTCAGCCTCCTAAGTAGCTGGGACCATAGGCGCCCGCCACAACGCCTATCTATTTTTTTGTTGCAGTTTGGCCAGGGCCGGGTTTGAATCCGCCACCCTCGGTGTATGGGGCCGGCGCCCTACTCACTAAGCCTTAGGCACTGGCCGAGTTTTTTTCATTTTACCCATTTTGAAAGGTGTATAATAGCATCCCAGTGTGGTTTTAATTTGCATTTCTGTAATGACAAATGAGGTTGAACATCTCTTAGTGTGCTTCTTTGCCACCGTTACACCTTCTTGGGTGAAGTTGTGTTCAAATCTTTTGCTCATTTAAAAATTTGTTTCATTAAGTTGTAAGATTTCTTTGTCAGGTATGTGTTTTGCAGATATTTACTCCAAATATGTAACTTAATCTTTTCATTTTTATTGCAGTATCTTTTGAAAACTAACATTTCAATTTTGATAAAATCAATTTACTGAATTTTTTCTTCTGTTATTTTTGGGAGGTTTTGGTCTTTCAGTTAAGAAATCTTGGGCAGTGCCTGTGGCTCAAAGGAGTAGGGTGCCTGCCCCATAGACCAGAGGTGGTGGGTTCAAACCCAGCCCTGGCCAAAAACTGCAAGAAAAAGGAAAAAAAAAATAAGAAATCTTTCCCAAACCCTAGGTCACTTAGATTTTTAACCATATTTTCTTCTAGGAGTTTTATAGTTTTGGCTTTTGGCCTATAACCCATTGTTAAGGTAATTTTTATATATGGTTGAAGTAAGGATAAAGGATTCTTTTTTTTGGCATGTGGCCACACAGTTTTTCCATCACCATTTTATGAAAGATTATCCTTTCCCCATTGTGAATTACTTTGGTACCTTGTCAAAATTTAATTGATCAATCATTTACAGTTACAATTACAGAGAGCTCTTATATAGATCTTGGTTTATATTTGTCAGGAAGGACAAAATTGTGTGACTTTTCTTTCGGAACTAATGTAGAAGATATGCCTCAGAAGAAACATGTACTTCTTTCTTTGTTAAAATGTCACAAGTAGGCTCAGCACCTGTGGCTCAACGGACTAAGGCGCCAGCCATGGACACCTGAGCTAGCGGGTTGGAATCCAGCCCAGGCCTGCCAAACAACAATGACAGCTGCAACCAAAAAATGGCCGGGCATTGTGGCGGGCGCCTATAGTCCCAGCTACTTGGGAGGCAGAGGCAAGACACTCGCTTGAGCCCAGGAATTGGAGATTGCTGTGAGATGCAATGCCATAGCACTCCATCCAGTGTGATAGCTTGAGGCTCTGTCTCAAAAAAATAAAATAAAATAAAATGTCACAAGTATTTTTGTAGGGACTTTTTTTCCCAAATGTAAACATTTTATAAAAATTGAAACCCACGATGCGGTGGGCAGCTATAGTCCCAGCTACTTGGGAGGCTGAGGCAAGAGAATCACTTAAGCCCAGGAGTTTGAGGTTGCTGTGAGCTGTGATGCCACAGTACTGTACTGAGGGCAACATAGACTGTCAAAAAAAAAGAAAATTGTATTTAAAAATTTTTAGTTTTGAAAGAATTTTTATGTTCCTTTTGCAATCAGCATTTCATTATTTAAGGTGAATTGCACTTTTAGCTTTACTATAATTGACCATAAAGGTGTTTATGTTCACGGGCAGTTTAGTTGCTGTGATTTTCAGAGTTTAATGATCAGAACAAACTATGTATAACTGAGGATTATATAATAAACCTTAATCTCCCTGACAGTTTTTTTTTTTTTTTAATAGAGAAAGATTCTTACTCTATCGCCCTCAGTAGAGTGCTTTGGAGTCACAGCTCACAGCAATCTCCAGCTTTTGGGCTTAGGCGATTCTCGTGCCTCAGCCTCCCAAGTAGCTGGGACTGCAGGCGCCCACCACTATATCTGGCTATTTTTGTTGTTGTTGCAGTTTGGCCAGGGCCATGTTTGAACCTGCCACCCTTGATATGTGGGGCCAGCACCCTATTCGCTGAACCACAGGCGCTGCCCTTCTCTGACAGTTTTAACATTCGGAAGAATTAGGTTAATTGTGACCAATAGCAAGTACTAGTGAAGTATACATATGATTACATATTATTGAGTTCCACCAGTACCAGTAAGATGTGGTTCCTCATGATAGATGACTGATTCATGTTTAGAATTTAGGTTGATTGTGTATATTTGTGTGTTTTGTTTTAGTTTGTTTTTTAGGTGCTATCATTATTAACATATACTTGATATTTTGGTTTTCAGAAGAGGACCATCTGGACCAAGATTTGGACCTAGAAATGATAAAATTAAGCAGTAAGTTCCTGAGATACTCATTTGTTTAAATGATTGTTCTATTTTCTTCATGAACCAGAGATTGGCCACAGCCTGATTTTGTAAATAAAGTTTTATTGGAACACAGCCATGCCCATTTGTTTTCATATTATCTATAGTTGGTTTCAAGCTACGATAGAAGAGTTGAGTAGTTGTGATGGAAAACTGTGACAAAGTTGTGATAGATTTTATGGCCCACAAAATCTAAAATATCTACTATCTATCTGGTCCTTTACAGAAAAAATTTGTTGACCCCTGATATAAACTAAATGTAACTACTGAGTTATAAAAACCTAATCCTTTTTATTTTTGCAGAGCTACCTCTGAAGTATAGCTAAGGAAATACAGGGTTGTTAGTTTTTCTTAATTTGATCATTTTATGTCACATTTACTTATAATAAATATAGTAATATGATACTCTAGGGGTCTATTTTGTTTTTAAATTTATAGCTTCATTCCCATTTTTGGAATGGAATAAAGGTAATATAATCAATTTAATACCTTGATATACAACACCTTTTTTGTCTTCTTCCAGAATTTTTTGTTTTTGATTTTTTTGTAGAGACAGAGTCTCACTTTATTGCCCTCGGTAGAGTGCCATGGTGTCACACAGCTCACAGCAACCTCCAGCTCCTGGGCTTAGACAATTCTCTTGCCTCAGCCTCCCGAGTAGATGGGACTACAGGCACCCACCACACTGCCCAGCGGCAAATTCTTTTTTTTTTTTTTTTGAGACAGAGTTTATTAACCCTTGGTAGAGTGCCATGGCATCACAGCTCACAGCAATCTACAAACTCCTTGGACTTAGGTGATTCTCTTGCCTTAGCCTCCCGAGCAGCTGGGACCACCACAATGCCCAGCTATATTTTTGTTGCTGTGACTACAGGCACTGCCCAAGTTGCAAATTCTTGCCCAATAATATAACACATAGGTAAAACCAAACACCACAAAAAGTGATTCTCTTTCCTCAGTCTCCTGAGTAGCTGGGACTACAGGTATGTGCTCCCGTGCCCAGTCAATTTTGTCTATTTCTTTTTTTTTTTGTAGACATGGGGTCTTGTTCTTGCTCAGGCTGGTCTCAAACTCCTGAGCTCAAGTGATCCTTCCACCTCAGCCTCTCAAAGTATTGTTATTATTATAAGTATGAACCTCTTTACACATGGCTAGTTTCTGAATTTCTAACAAGCTCATGGGTGATGCCAGTGTTCTGGACCAAAAAGACTATTTGGTCAGACATCCAGTAGGTGGGAAAGCCTGTGTTTATTCCAGTTCATCTGTCATGTGAATCCTAGGTGGAAGTCAGAGATTATGTACAAATTCTAGGTGAGATCAACCCAGCTCTGCATTATTGGAGTTATAGCTAGAGGAAAGATTACCTCATGGAACTGCTCTAACACAGTCTAAAGCAGCAGTTCTCAACCTGTGGGTCACCACCCCTTTGTAACAATGAAAATACATCCTGCATATCAGATATTTAATGACAATTCATAACAGTAGCAAAATTACAGTTATGAAGTAGCAACAAAAATAATTTTATGGTTGGGGGTCACCACAACATAAGGAACTGTGTGAAAGGGTGGTGGCCATTAGGAAGGTTGAGAACCACTGGTCTAAAGCATATGTCGACCTGAAAGGAAGAAACTTTTCTTCTTTCAGAGTGTCCCAGCATTCTCCCTACGAACCTGCCAGTACCTGCTAAGAGGCTGTAGCAGTCACTCCGGCCCCCAAGAGCAGAGAAAAAGAACAGGTCAGGAACTTCTCAAATGACTTTCCCCCATGCTGCGCAGCACAGAGAGTGCTCACTGAGGAGAAGAGCTATAATCTATAGGGCCCCGGAAGATATATTTGACATATATTCCATCCTGCCGACAATTCTTGAAGACACTTGAATAAGTGCCATCATTCACTGAAGGTTACGGAGTTGCTACACTAGTACCATGAGCAGCCTTCAAACCCAGGTCCGGCGGATCGCAAACCTCTTCCCCTACACTATAATAAGCGAGGAGCCCTATTGGAGTGTCCCAGGAGAGCCAACGTGTGCCCTATGTTACAGCGGGGAAAGCAGAACTAGACACAAATTCTGCGGAGGGAGGAAGATCCCGCTCAACGTCAAGGAAGGAGGTCCCGGTCAAGGAAATGATCCAAGCTGCGAGTCTCTTCAACTATGAGGTGCACAGTTTGCAAAGCGAGCAGAGGCTCAATAGACTTTACTGCTTCTGTCCAAATACTGCCAAGCACTATCTGCCCCAGCAAGCCCTGACTGTCTCAACGTCCCAGGCCGAAAGCATTAGAGAACCGTCCTCGTGTCCCTCACCGGTGAGCTAAGGCTCTGCTATCTCGTGTCCGGCAGCCAAGGGACGCACATACAGCATCTTTTCCTCCCAAATGTCTCAACTTACCTGTGCCTCCCCAGGTGCTCCGCATACCTGCTTTCCAGCAGGCGCTGGTCCCATTACCTTGCGCCCAAGTCTCTCTCCCGCACTACCTATTCAAGCCGAGTACACACACCGCAGCTTCCCACGTGGGCGGAAATGCCCCAATCCGGGCGCGTGTCAAGGAAGCTCAATTTCTCAGGACTCCACCCATTCTAGAGCCATCTGTGGGCTACGTCGTACCACAACTCTCTCGCCATTGGCCCGTCATTGGACCGCTCATGGGGCGAGGGGAAGAGGTTCTCGATTTACGGCCTCTTCACGACGCTGCACCGGAAATCAGCCGGTAGCTTGGCAGCCGTTTCCTTCCTTTTATTTCCCCGGTTTGGGACCAAACGGGGGTGGGCGGAGCAGGTTTGGACACTAGTCGAAGGTTGGTTGTTTACACCAATGATTTCGTTTTACTCATCCATTTCGTCTCTTCCAAGAACGAATCCTGTCCCTTCTACCTCCAAAATATACTTCAAGTTTACTCATTTTTCTCTGTCTTTACTACCAGGTTTAGTCCTCGTATTATGAGGCTCTTGTAATGGCTTTTCTTCAGCTTTTACTAATTAAAAGTACTAAAATTTTACGCAAGAAACGGTGCACGAATAGTATTACAAACGTCTACATACCCTTCCCCTAGATTCACTTAGTGTTAATGTTTTGCCAAGTTTGTTTTACCTTTCGCTATGTGTTTTCATATTATTTTGCAAGCCATTTGAAAATTAATTGCGCACGTATCTAGTTTAGCATGTGCCCTATCTAAGATCAAGGACTACCTCTTACGTAATCATAGTCCATTTGTAACCTTCAAAAAATTTAATCTTGGGGCGGCGCCTGTGGCTCAGTGAGTAGGGCACCGGCGCCATATACCGAGGGTGGAGGGTTCAAACCCAGCCCTGCCAAACTGCAACAAAAAAATAGCCGGGCGTTGTGGCGGGCGCCTGTGGTCCCAGGTACTCGGGAGGCTGAGTCAAGAGACTCTCTTGAGCCCAGGAATTGGAGGTTGCTGTGAGCTGTGATGCTACCGCACTCTATCCAGGGTTACAGCTTGTGGCTATGTCTCAAAAAAAAAAAAAATTGTGTTTTGGTTACATTTTTACCTATAATACTGTTTTTAAAATGCAGCCAAACTAGAATAGAATTTCATAATTTCATGGAATAATGTTGAGACTTATACTCTAAAATATATCTATATGTATATACACATTCATTCACGTACATGTATATGTACATATGTGTGTGTGTGCAGAAAGAGACAAAGAAATATGTCTTCAGGGGTAGGCATAATCCTAGTGGAATAGGAAAATTAAGTTCAAAAGTTGAAAAATCTTTATCTTAGTCCTGGCTCTATCAATGTTCAATATTCAGTTAACATCCTTACAAGTCAGTTTCCTCATTCATGTATAGAAAGAATGACTACACATTCTTGAATGACTGAATGACTACAGTTTTAAAAAGGATTATCATCAAGTAAAGATGATGACAGGTGCGGCAGCCATGAGAGGTTATCTCTCTACCTACAAACACTTGATGTTAACATCTGACACCTTCTGAAAGAGTTTTACCATACCCATGTCTTTACTGATATGGTTAATGTCAAATTCCCGACAGACCTCCAGCAATTTCTTCAAGCAAAAGATTAAGCTGTTAAAAGAGAACACCTCCTTGACTAATTCTCAATACCTCAAAATGGGATAATTTGGAACTGCTCTTTACAGAGTGTGTGGGTGGGACTGAGTGATTTTAAGGCAAGTCTTTCCGGGCAGGGACCTGGGTGAGGTAAAGCGGGCAAAGTGTATGACATAACAACTTGGATTAACAGGAGCAGAGAAGTGAAGCAAGGGTCTTGAAGGTGAGTCTTAATGCAAACACTATTAACACTGATAAGCCATTTAATTGGTTCACAGGAGCAGGAATTTCCTGGAAAGAGTAGCTACATTATTTTTGCCTGATCCAGCACTGTTTAGCATAAAGGCAGGAAAATATGCTTCTTTCTAGAACTGGTTAGCATCAGAACAGAAAATTTCTTGGTTTCAATTCCTCCTGCCTAATAAAAATATGTTATGTTTGCAGTGTGGACAGTGCCTGTGGCTCAAAGGAGTAGAACGCCGGGCCCCATATACCAGATGTGGCGGGTTCAAACCTGGCCCCGGCCAAAAACTGAAATAAATAAATATATATATATATATGCAGCGTTTTTATGTTGCTGCAAATATCATTTATGTATTTCAAAATTTTTTTATTGAATCTTATCCTATAATAAAGATTAGCATGCCTTAGTTGGGCAAGGTCAGATCTTCCATCACACTCTGGACTTCTCTACTTAGATAACTCCTAAATCGGGGATCATATGCTGCCACACACTCAGGGAATATTCACCAGCTTCATCTTCTACAAACTACAGCAGATTATGGTTATCATAGGTCATTTTCAATGAACTCAATATTAAGTCTCAATAACCAAATACCCATTCAACAGTAATGGGTCAACAATGATTTAATCCTCCCACTGATACTACTGGAAGCTCACTCCCTCAGGGGTCTATGGATCTGACTTCAGGAATCCTTTGTTCCTGATCCTTTGTATAGAGTAAAGAGGCCGCTCACTGTGAAATGACCTGGGAAGACATGAGATTTAATTCTGGGAAATAAAAATTCGGAAGTAGTTCAAATAAAGGTAACTGCTGTGATAGAAATGGAAACTGAGCCTGCTAGCAAGCACCCACATTGAGGAAAAGGCCAGGCTAGTGCAGGGCAGGGAAGAGCATGGAACGGGCCATCTGGAGAGAAGAGCAAAGGGGAATTCACACTCGTTAAGGAAAAGCTATGACTCCAGAAATAAAATGAGTCTTCTATGTTCTAACCTCATTTAATTCTCCAGTAACTATGAGAGATAAATATCTTTATCTTCATCTCATACAAGCAGGAGAAACCTGAGATCAAAGGAAATAGGAGGCTTGTCCCAAGTCCGCTGTCACACAGGGCAGACGGGTCTGCCAGCTTATCTCCAAGGCTTCTCTTTCTTTAATGCTGTGTTGTCTCCCTGTGCAGCAAGATTTGAGTGCTTGTTCCAAAATCTCTGCTGTGGTAAATTCAGTGGACCACTCTTCTTTTCAGAAAACAAGAGAATTCAACCAGCTTTAACATTTCTCTCAGGAAAACTGAAACTTTATTTGTTAGTAAACATATTTATTCTTGGGAACAAGCTCATTGCACATGTTCACGTGGAGTGGTGAGGACAGGGATCACAATATTTTCACAATTATTCCATCATATAAGTTTACTAAAACTATGATAGTGGGGATGACAGTGTTCAGTGATGCCCTCCATCTTTGAAGAACATACAGTCACTGGATCACACAGCCCTGCTGGACGTCTCCTCCTGGGACCTTTGACCCCAAAGTAGCAGTGATTTCAGACCTAGAGTCAGCCTGCTCCCAGCTCCAGGAGAAATCCGCCACAGAACTGCTGCATGAAACCATCCATTCAGCACTCAAGGATCAGAAGTCTGGAGGAGGTGCAGAGCCAAAAGCATGCCCATAGCACATTCAAGAGCTCTTCTCTACCCAGAGCTACCAAGAATGGGTCCTGCAGAACTAAAACTTCCCTGTCACTGCTGCTACCTCTGACACTGCCAGTGCTGCTGCCACTTTTGTGGGACAGAGCTGAGCTGCACACAGCTCCCAAGCTTCCCTGGAGAGCTGCTGAGGAAGACTGAGCACTTTGGAGGAGAGCATTGAGTGTCAAAGAAAGACCAAGATCTCAGAGGAGAAAACAGAGGCTGTGAAGGGTAAGACGGAGTCCATGGGAAGCTGCTGCCCCACCCAGCCTGCCCCTTCCACCCCCCCAGCCCTTGCTACTTCTTACTCCTTACTCCATTCCTCTTACCATTGCTGACCTGGCTGGCCTGGCTGCTCCTTCTCTGACCCTGCCTGCCCCCCTACCATCTTCCACAGCAAAATTATGTGAAACAACATTCACAACCCCTGCTTCTCATCTGGCTGTTGCTAACAACCTTCTTCCTGTGTTGAGGGCCAGTTTCACTGTGAGGGTTCCGCCTGAGAAGAACAAAGTCCCGCTCACTCAGTTGCTGCAGTACTGCTCATTTCTAACCTTCCCAATCTATTAGTGCCCTTCCTTCACATTGACATCACCCTTGCATACAACCGAATCCCCACCACGCATGTTGGAGATTCCCCACATCTTTTTCCCTTCTAGAAGTCTCCTACTCATTACTCCCCATCCCTCCTCTTTGTTCCCCTACCCTTCTTCTCTTTTCTTCCCCACCTGTCCTCCAGGAGTCCTAATGTTATCATGGGCACGTGCACCGTTCTACAGCAGACATGGCTACCAACACAGTCAACACGTGGGCCCCCTGAACCTGGCGCCCACTTCAGACAACAAGGTCACTGAAATGGACACTGCTCTCCCTTCTATGGCTATTGTTTTCAGATGGACCCCAGACTCTAGTGTGAGTGCTCCTCCGTTCACCCAAATCTGTTGTACTACAGAACAGAGATTCCCTGCAAAAGCCAGAGTCTGCATCAGCCCATCTACACTTAGGGCCCCCATCCCACCTCAATTTTAGCCATCACTTGGGTCTAGAAATCACCTGTCAGCTGACATTTGAAGCCCCTGGTGGGCAGCAGCAGAGAGCCTCTTTTCCCAGGGCCCCTGATTTATGAAGATTCCCAAGACATCTCCTCCTGTTGCCACCTCTGTTGTGGGCAGGGCCTCTGCAATATCATTAGCCACACCTGCCTTTGACATCAATGCCATGGATACCACCTCTCCTCCCAATGCTGTCACCTTCTGGTCTCTTCCATCTCCAAGAAAAAGCACATCTCCTCTCCATGGGGTTTCCTGGGAACACGCCACCCAGGGGCAGCATTGCCTAGACACAAGTCTCCTTGAGCATGTGTGTGCCTGAAAGGGCCAGTCAGGGGAACAAATATCCAAAGAATATTCAAGCAAAATCCAAGCACCATTTTAGCCACCTCTCAGCCCCCTGATGAGAAGCAACAGTTTCACAAATCCTTCAAGTGGGGAATGAAGCAGCACAAAAGCAAGCTATAAGCCTAGCCTTTCCTACAGCCCAGCTGCCCAGGGGCAACCTAGGCAAAACTGAAGGCCTGTAAACTGATTGGCCTGTAAACTCCCCACTAACAGTCTGGATTTTCGCTCCTTCACACACCCAAGACATCTGGCTTGGAGTTGCCAGCAAGATGCCTGGCAGTGGGGACTTCATTGTTAATCATCACCTCTCCAGCCCAACTGGTGTTGATAAGACCTGCAACCCCTGGGAGTTCTGGCTCTGTGTGTCCGCCAGGCCCCCTGCTGTGCTCTCCATTTCCTCTAACCCACTTTAACAGTGGACACTTGTCTTTCACACACTATGTGTGTAAAACCCTTCTGCTGTTAATCTGCCTCTGCTCATGTGTCTTTGCTCTTTCAGTCAACTGTGGAGGAAGAATTGACATATATGAGGAGTGACGGGTTGAGCCAGATTTTACACAAAATTCTTGATTTCCAATGAACAATATGTGGAAGCAGCTTTATTTCTTGACCTTGCTGGGCGAAACCTGATGTCTCCGTGTACAGTGTGGTGTTAGGGATGACAACCCAGAAGGAAGGGAGGGCCAGATAAAGGAGAAACCAGGAGACCCACCTTACGGCTTCCCTCTAGTCTTCTCTTCAAACACCCTGACCTCTTTGGAGCCTAGATCCTTCCAGACGTGCGTTGAGAAACATATTTTTGGTTTTAGTTTTTTAAAAATGTATATCTTTTTGTTGTGTGTCTTTGTCTCTAGGTAAGGCAGTCATGGTCACACCTTCCCACTTTTCTCAGAGGGGCGAGGCTTAGCATTCACCTTCTTGCACCTAGAGGAACAAAACAAAGAAGAGATCATATCTGCTCTGTAGTTACTGAAAATTTAAGTTTACTTCTGATTTATCATGCAGCTTAATAATATCAGAAAAGATTCTCATTAATAACTGGTCTGGCTCTAGTGTTTCTAACTACTAGAAAATCAATCCCAACAACTCCAATTACACTCTGTTCTGGATGACCCTTGAGTTCTACTCCACCTCCACTAGACTTTATTGCTGAAAATTCTATCATTTCTAAGTATTTCTAAACCCAGGAAAGCCATCTGAGGATGAGGAAAAGAGAAAAGTATGGCATCTCCGTAGCTTCTAACTCATTTCATTAAATATATATTTTATAATGACTAGACTATATTTTATAATGACCCACAAAAATTTTAATGTAGCAAGAAAGATGACTAGACAAAAAATTCTTTGGAATGGGTTAATCCTAAGATACAGGGAGGAGGTAAAAAGAACACAAACCACTTTCCAGGGAAATGAAACATGAACCACACCATCTAAGACGAGAAGAATGGAGAGAAGAGGTGAGGGTGGGTAATTTGGCCTCTCCCCTCTCTTAACCTCCCTTCCTCCTATTTTGTCATCCCTGACATCCAGAACAAACTTAAATACCACACTGAGGCATTTTCCCCATTTTTCTGAGAATATAGGGGGTCATGAAAATATTGAAAGCAAAAAGATTTTATGTAAATTTTAGTAATAGTCCTGTGACTGAGTGAGAAGGAGGAATTAAATAATGCCAGACCAGAGTCAAGAAGGTTCATTGACATTGCAGTGACCTAAGCAAACATGATACCTTGAGCCCTTGCTCTAAAGGAGCCCAGAGTGTGAATGGTGAGGAACTAAGAGGGAAATGTAATGGGTGACCCCAAGGAATCCAAATCCATTCTAACCATCTGGCTTGGACAGATAAACATGAGCAAAAATACAAGGTCAACTTTTATAAGTGTGTGGAAGATTCAGTTTCTACTTGGAAGGGAGTTCACTCACTCATTGATCAATTTAACCTATCCCTTGAGCACTGGGTTATCCTATGCACTATTGTACATAGTAGTGTCACTTAGAAGAATGGCAAAAATCCTGACGTTATGGACCCTACATTCCACTGAGATAAGAAATAATAATAAAAACTTGGGAATTATTTGGTAGGTTAGGAAGTAACAAATGCTACTTAGAATAAAGCAGTCCAAGGAGAATTGAAATTGTTGAAAGTAAAAAGGAGAGTTTTCAATTTAATCTTTGGATAAGGCAAACCTAGTGGGAAGGTGACATTTGAACAAAATGTAGAGAGAATCAATTGAGTAAGATAACTGAGGGAAGACCATTCCACATAATGGGAATAATTAGTGCCAAGTCTCCAGAAGAGGAATCATGGAGTCTTTAGTTAGCAGCTAGTGAAGGAATGTGGCTGGAATCAAGTCAGCAGGTGGAAGGAAGGGAATGAAAAGACAGAGCAGATGTGCACTGAATTTCTTGCATCACTATGGGTAAGTTGTGGAATCAAAAGCAATTCACACAACCTTTAAGAAGTTTACTTGGTTTTTTGTTTTGTTTTGTTTGAGACAGTCTCAAGCTGTCACCCTGGGTAGAATGTCACAGCTCACAGCAGCCTCTAACTCCTGGGCTTAAGCGATTCTCTTGCCTCAGCCTACCAAGTAGCTGGAACTACAGGTACCCACCACAACTCCCAGCCATTTTTTGGTTGTAGCTGTCATTGTTTGGCAGTCCTGGGCTGGATTCAAACTCCCCAGCTTTGGTGTATTTGGCTAGTGCCCTAGTCACCGAGCTACAGGAGCTGAGCCAACCTTTAAGAGTTTTATTAGACTCACTACCTTTTTTCTGGCCTGTTTACATCACAGGTTAAAATATGATATAGGAAAGTGATTTATAAATGATTCTTATTATTGTTCCATACATAGGGATGGATGGATGGATAGATAGTGCACAAAGGGAGGGCAGAACTACTGTGGAGAATAGTGTGAAGATTCCTCAAAAAACTAGAAATACAAGTATCTTATGACCACCGCTCCCACTGATGAGTATGTATCCAAAGCAGGGGAATTCAGTATGTGGAAAAACTATCTGTATTCCCATATTTATTCCTGCACTATTCATGATAGCCAAAATTTGGAATCAACTTAAGTTTAAATTAATGGATGAATAGATAAAGGAATTATAGTACATAATGGAATGCTATATAGCCACAGTAAAGAATGATATGCATAGAATTGGAGAACATAATGTTAAGTGGAATAAGCCAAGCACAGATAAACAAATCTTGCATGTTCTCACTCATATGTAGGAGCTAACTATTTTAAACAAATCTTCTCATTGAGACAGAAGAGAATAATGGTCTACCAGAGGCTGGAATGGGCAGGGAGTGGGGGGTGAGGCACGAAGGCAAAAATGTAGTCAGAAAGATAGAATGAACAACATTGGATAGGAAAACAAAGGGACTATAATCAACAATAAGTTAGGAATACTTTAAAAATAAAAGAATAGAATGTGTAAGTTTCAAACATGAAGAAATTACAATTACCTTGGGGGAAAAGACAGCTTTTTTCAACATGTGTGGATTTTTTTCCACATATAGACAGAGAAATATTCTCTGGCCTGGGCTGGATTCGAACCCCCCAGCTATGGTATATTTGGCCCGGTGTCCTAGCCACCTAGCTACAGGTGCCAAACCAATCTTTAAGAGTTTTATTGGACTCACTGCCTGTTTCATTTTGACATAACACACAGAAATTGCTGCATTTCTAGAGACATCTTCTTTTAATAATCCATAATGCTGAATCTGCTCTTCATAAAATTTAGTTATCTTTTGTAAAAGAGATAAAATTTTATATGGCTAATACCTGTCCTGAGATAGTCAATGCACCTTAGAATGGTTTGCTAAATCCATGCTAAATACACTATCCATCAACTTTAGCATGTTATGAAACTGAGAATGTCATGTTCCATTTGCAGGAATATAGTTAATAATAATTATAAACGTGTTGCAAAGTGTCACTTAAAATAGAATTGGCACTGAGATTTTGCTGATGCAAAATACAATGAAAAGAGAGCATCTGGATTTTCACAGATACTATTGTTTTAATCTGGGCAAGATATCCTTCAAGTTTTCCTGTAATGGAAGGAGCACCCTCTGCATGTATACTCACTAAATTTACCAGATTTAGTTCAACATTGCAATTCTTAATCCTAATTTAAATATCCATTTTTTCCTCGAATATTCTCTATGTTTTCTTTGACTTGATGAGCTGTTAAGCAGACAGAATTTTAAAACACGGTCAAATTGTGCCACTATTCACTAATTCCACTTCAAACAGAAATGTGCACCATTATCAATAGTTGGTAACAGACTGGTGTGCTTGACCTCCATAAACTCTAGCCAATTGATCTCACGTGGTAGTAGCCTCAGTCAGGGGGGAAGAAATTAGAGCTAAATTATGAGCACAGCAGCCTCAATGTAGCCCTTATGGTTCACTAATGTTCTAATTGTGCCAGACCATCTGGGAAGATTATGTCGTTGAAACTTATTTCACTTTTTGGTATTTTAAATAAAAAATAAAAATATAAAAGACAAACAACAGAGTATTCATAAAAATGCAAGGATTTGTTTTGTAAAAATTGGATTCAGTCAACAGGCAGCACTTAAGGACCCAGAAGACCTTAAAACTCTAAGGCTTAGCTGCTGTATTACCAGATTGGTAAAAGAAGTGGAGAACCTGCCTGTCAGGAAGGGACGTCTCGGGGAGAAGCTTCCTCTCAGGTCAAGGCGCCATGTTCCCTCCTGGGCAACCTCGCAGCTGGGATGGTGGCCTAGTGGCCATAGCGGCACAGAGGCTCTGGAGAAGTCCCTGAGAAGCCCTGCAGGATCCGGGTGGCCTCCTAGGCCTTGAGCAGACTCTGCCCGCTACCCCAGGGGAGAGGGCGGGAGCCTGCAGCCACTGGGCGCCCCTCCAGGGTCCAGAACCAGGCAGCATGGAGCCTGCAGAGCCGGGGCCCAGGCGGGAAGGACTCTGGCAGATCAGGCCTCATGCGCCCCAACTGTCCCTACCAAGTGCACCTCTCACTAGCTGCAGGGCGTTGCCTTCCCCCCCCCCCCGGCACCTTTTCTCAGAGTCCTCCCCTCTCACACCCACCCCGGCACTTGTTCTCTGTGTCACCAGTTCCACTGAAATGTAAAAAGCTCCCCGCTGCCCAGTGCGTGCCTGGACTCCAGTGGAGGTGACCACGAGGGAGAGGTCTCTCCCTTTCGTCACCTCTTCTCGGTATTCTGGGGCACACGACCTGCTCTAAATGAGCGATCTTATTAGCAAGCCCGAATTCCCCAGCCGTCCCAAGCCCCTGCCAGACCGTCCCGTCCCTTCCCTCCTGCCATCAAGGCTGATTCCCCTGGACACAGGACTCCCAGCTCTAGCTCTGCCGCCATCGGTGTCAGCAGGCTGTCCAGTCCCAGCAGGGAACACTTGCTTTCATCATACTACCCCCCTAAAAGGCAGTATCCTCTCTGGAAGGCTATGTACTCCCCTTGGGGGATCCTTCCCATCTGATGCTGGAGGTAGGCCCAACAGGAGAAGCCTGAGTGGCTGCTGGCAGCTCCAGAATGGTTGGACACTTGAGATCCATAACCTCCCTCTTATCCGAGGCAAGGTCGCTGTCTTGTGTTCACCACCTGAGCAGGCAGTCAGGGCTCCTCTGCTGATACCATGCAGTCACCTGCCTCTTCCTTGCAGGAAGAATGAGGTGAAGGTCCAGGAAGAAGCCAGAAAGGGAGGAGGGGAGGAAAAACGATGATAAGGAAGAGGATCTCCTGAAGACCCAAGGTCAGGAGGGCAGGGAATGGGGCTCTCCTGGCAATAGAAAAGTTCCACCAACATCCAGACTCACAGAGATGCAGGGGGAACATCACTTCCTGACAGTGTAGGATTTCCTTGAAGCAACATCTCCATCCTAACCACTTCAAAAACAATTGGAATGAGGAGACCCAGGTGTCTCCTGTGACCTGCTCTGCAGACCAGGCAGTCAGTGGGTCACCCAGCCCTGTTGAAGGTGTTCTGCCTCCTGGGATATATGACCCAGATGCAGCAGTGCTCCCAGACTCGCCCCGGCTGCTCCTATCTACTGGAGAAGTCTACCATGGAACTGCTGTGTGAACACCTTCATCCCAGCTCTCCAGGCTGCTTCAGGCACAGACACCCAAGTAGGAGATGCAGGGCAAAGAGCCTGCACATACCACCTCCAGGAGCTCTTCTCCACCCAGTGCTTCCAGGAATGCATCCCACAAAGGAAAATGTCTATGTCACTGTTGCTGCCAATGCCACTGACACTGCTAGCACTGCTGCTGCCAATGCCACTGCGACTGCTAGCACTACAGTGGCTGATGCCACTGTTGTGGGACACAGCTGAGCTGCCCCATCTCCCAAGTTTTCCTGGAGAGCTGCTGAGGAAGATTGAGGGATCTTGAAGGAGAGCATTGTGTGTCAAAGAAAGACCCAGAGCTAGCAGGAGAAAACAGAGGTTCTGGAGTGGAGGGGAAGACAGAGACCTTGGGGAGGTGCAGCACCACCCAGCCTGCAAAATAAGAGAAAGTATTTGCAAAACATGCATCTAACAAAATCTCGAAACCTCTAAAGAATTCAAACATCTCAACAAGAAAAAGACAAATAACCCTAACTGAAGTTGAACAAATGATATGAGCATATATTTTTCACATGGCAAATTAACATATGAAAAAAAATCCTCAATATCATGAATCATCAGAGAAAGGCAAATTAAAATTCCAATGAACTACCACTTTACCCCACTCAGAGTGGCCACTGGTTGAAAGTCAAAACACAGGTGTTGATGCAGATGCAGTGAAAAGGAAGCGCTTACACATTATTGATAGGAATATAAATTAGTTCTATAAACATCTATAGAAAATAGTATGAAGATTTCTCAAAAAATTAAAAGTAAGTTTACTTTTCAATCTAAGAATCCCACTACTAGCTATAAACCCAAACGCAAAAAAGATTCCTGCACTTGTATGTTTATTATAACACAATTCACAATAGCAAAGATATGGAATCAAACTAAGGGACCACCAACTGGTGAATAGATAAAGAACATATCTCTCTATCTCCCTTTATCTCCCTCTCTCTGAAATACAACTCAGCCCTGAAAAAGAATGACATAATGCCTTTTTCTACAACTGGATTGGAACTAAATGAAACATGCAGATATAGAAAATCAAATACTGTGTGTTCTCATTCAAATGTGGGAGAAAAATTTCGAGTATGGATGGTCATAGAGAGTGAAATAATATACAGGAATGACCCCAAAAATGGAGGGTAAGAGAGGCATGAGGCAAGAAATATAATCTATTGGTTACCATGTCCAATATTTGGGTGATGGGTACACTAACTAACCAGACCACATTACTAAGCAGTACTTACATATAACATAGCTTAGACCCTCCCCAAATATACTGAGATTTAAAAAAAACTTTAATCATCTTTAATGAACATAGATGCAAAGAAATTCAATAAGATCTTAGCAAACAGACTCCAGCAAAACATCATGACCAAGTGGGGGTTATGCCAGGGTCTCAAGGTTGGTTCAATATACATCAATCTATAAATACAATAGAACACATAAACAAAATAAAAAACAAAGACCATATGATTCTCTCAGTAGATGCTGAAAAAGCTTTTAACAATGTCCAGCATTGTTTCATGATCAGAACACTTAAAAAAAAAAAGTATAGAAGGAACTTTTTTTTTAATTAAATCATAGCTGCGTACATTAGTGCAATCAAGGGATACAATGTGCTGGCTTCACACACAATCTGAAATGTTTTCATCAAACTGTTTAACATACGCTTCATGGCATTTTCTTAGTTATTGTATGAAGACATTTGTATTCTACATTTAGTAAGTTTTGCCTGTACCCTTCTAAGATGCACCATAGTTGTGGCCCCACCAATTATCCTCCCTCAACCCCAACCTCCTCTTTCCCCTCCCTTCCCATATTCTTGTGCTATAGTTGGGTTATAGCCTTCATATGAGACCTTTAAATTAGCTTCATAGTAGGGCTGAGTACATTGAATACTTTTTCTTCCATTTTTGAGATACTTTGCTAAGAAGAATATGTTCCAGCTCCATCCATGTAAACATGAAAGAGGTAAAATCTCCATCTTTCTTTAAGTCTGCATAGTATTCCATGGTATACATGTACCACAATTTATTAATCCATGGGTCGATGGGCACTTGGGCTTCTTCCATGACTTAGCAGTTATGAATTGGGCTGCAATAAACATTCTGGTACAGATGTCTTTTTTATAATATGATTTTTGGTCTTCTGGGTATATACCTAGTAAAGGAATTATAGAGTCGAATGGAATGTTTATTTTTAGATCTCTAAGTACTCTCCAAACATCCTTCCAAAGGGAATGTATCATTGTGCATTCCTACCAGCAGTGTAGAAGTGTTCCCTTTTTTCCACATCCACGCCAACTTCTCTGGTTTGGGGATTTTGTCATGTGGGCTAATCTTACTGGAGTTAGGTGATATCTCAAAGTAGTTTTGATTTGTATTTCTGTGATGATTAAGGGTAGTGAGCATTTTTTCATGTGTCTGTAGGCCATGTGCCTGTC